>PVYJ01001853.1:12001-34447 GCA_002995095.1 Rhizopogon sp. AM-2018a | reverse complement strand
GGGTTCGCTTCCAGCTCAGTAATAACACTGGCGAGAATACCAATCCCCTGTGGACTATGAGACACATCGCTGAGTGTACAAAGTCACCCTTACTGTATGTTTAGGAGGCCTGCTCGAGTGTCCTCCGGGTGTAAGGACGTCCACACGAACGTCCATGTACCCTTTTTCCGCGACTGCAGGAGCAGCAAAGATGGTACCGCCCATGTCTGAATATCCTCCTTGACGGAGTTGAGAATTCGCTTCCACTCAGCCAAATAGAAAACGTACCTCCTTCGTCGACAATCATCGAGATGGAATCTTTTCCATAGGTCTTTACAAGGTACTCTCCAATTGCAGCAGCTCCCTGAAGCAATACGTCGACTCTGATCTGTTCAGGAAATAAAGGCACTTACCGTAGGCCCACCGCGTTCCTCATCAATACCATAAGCTAAGATGACGCTTCTTGTAGGTTTGAACCCTCGTTCCAGGAGAGTCTCAATGGCCGTCCTGTCTCAGCTCTTCAGTATCACCACCACGTTTGTGCTATTTTCGTTACTCACATACTACCGATGACTCCAGGCTTGTCGTCGCAGCTGCCTCTGCCCCAAATCCATTCACCGTCGTAATAACCCGAAAAAGGGGGATTGATCCAGTCATCATCAGTCGCATCATTTGTGGGGACCACATCCATGTGTGCAGCCAAAAGGAGTGGTTTCAAGGACGCGTCCGTTCCTTGCCAATGATAGACAAGCGCATAAGTCGCGACTTCGGTACGCTGCAGTGTGACGTGGCTTTTTTTGCTATTATTAGCAGGAGATAGCAATAACGATTTCATGCCACCTACACCTTTGGGAAACGCTTTTCGATGTAGCTGTGGAAATCATAGAATATTTTCCATCGAGGATCTTCTTCTGGGGTGCCAAGATCATCATAGCACACAGTCCTATAATTTCCGGTTTGAATCGAGTAGAATGGCCCCTAACACGCAAATGCTTACGGAATCCTGACAGCAGCTCCCAGAGACTCGTATGCCTTGAGCTTGAACTCGTTGGTCCCGTACTCCTCGTCGAGGCTATCGATTAGTGGCGCATAGTTCGAAGGGGAAATAGCAGAGACTTGTGGACACATAGAATCCACATCGACCGATAACCTGTTGTCAGCAGGGAAAGCAGTGGAGGTAAGATAAGGCCAGAAACGATGCGCAAGCAAAGCAAGGCTCAGAAAACATGCGAAACTAAGTGCCTTCGAGCGCAAACCACTCCGCTGACGCTTGTGGTTTCGACTGTCGCCAGTCGTGTGCCATCCAAGTTCTGCATCTGGTTTCGCGCTCCAATGCGCAACCAAAGGTGCCTTTTCGTCAGCGAAAGGCTCTCGCTCTTGAGTCTGTGCTGCTTGGCTCATGATGATCCTCTGCAGAAGAACACTAACTTTCCTGTCGTCTGGACGCACTGAAGACAGATAAGAAGATAAGGTGTGCAACAGCCTCACATATGCACCTAGCGCGCGTGAATTGCGTCAATCACATGGGAGCGAGACGGCCTTCCGATCCGATCCGAAGTCACCAGGTAGTATGCATGTGCATAAATCCTTCGGAATTCATTGTCTTCGTCAGTGGTTGTAGCACATGGAACATTTATTAGCAAGAGAGGCCAGTTGTCTACCATAGAGGCGTGTAATCCTGTGGCGTGGATCTACTCACGCTGGAGTGAGCAGAACTTTAGTCACTTCCTGAATAGGACAAGCACATAATAAAGCCCCTTGCCATCCGAGGAGGACTGGGAAAGTAGCTGCTTGACTAGACAATGACGTTTACATGTGAAATCGGGTTGGAAGTGTTGAGTGTACCACACAAGAGAATACTTCACAGACTCACCGGCGGCAGGTACCCAAGAACCTACTGGTTCCGGATCGGTCAGTTACCATGCAACCTGTCCAAACAGCTTGAAGTACTACCGTTGTCGATACAATAAGTACGACATTAGGTCGCAAACAGCGTGTGCGTGAAAGGCGCAACATGACTTATATAAGTCGGAACATGTACTGCGCTAACTTGCGGATGACTTCCCGTAGGCAACAACGTGCAGAATAGAATATATCGAAAAACACAAGTACCGAGTCAAAGATAACCTCTTCTGATCATCTTATCAACATTACAGTATGGGCAACTTACAGATTTGAAGAGATGGAAATATTCTCGATGAGGAAGATACGCAGACTAGGACGATAAGATAATCGCACCGACACTCCTGACCTAGGAAGATTGTTCCTGACTGCTGACAGTTGCTCGAACAATAATAGAGTAAGGATGCGTCATCCAATGGTGTCGTGCTGTGCCTTTGAATCGACAGTGGGAAACGCATGGAAATTCAGCGTTGAACGCTCGCTTGCTGTATGAACTTTGTAGGAGTTAAATTATAAAATGAGAGAAAAATAGGCACCGCGGCAAACCGTCGAGAGTGAATTATTTTATCTTGTTCCACATGTTTTGAACCTGCAGAAAGATCTAAATTGGGAGATCGTTAGATGCCCACTGGAGGCTTCTGTTCTGTTGTCTCGACGTCGATGATCAAGAGAAGACTACTTGTCCCCGCGGGTTGGGATTGATTCATAACGGGCGGTCACGATTAGCGCTGTGACCGGCCACTGGGGTGTCTCGCTGGGGTCTCCGTGTTCCTTGATCTTGCGTGACCTCACAGTAATACAAGTACACTTGTCACTGGTCACTCCCTGACAAGGATTTGTCCTGGACCGAGATTAGGCCTGAATATGGTTGTCAGATGCAGACATGATGCAATGCGGCATACATACGCAATCAAGCGCGGGGCCTTTGTGCAGGCCAGCGGAGATGATTATAATCATTGGCGTGTAAGCTGGTAGTTTCACCGCATTGCAGTGGCTGCTTCTCCAGCGCCAAGTCAATTCGACCAGGCCTGTCTGCAAACGATTAAAAATAAGGTGGTCACTCAGGGTATTGGCAAAAGTAAAACCTTGTTTACTTACCCATCAGCAAAACCAGTATCATGGAAGGCGCCCAGCGAGATGTTCTAATTCGAATAACCAGTAGGACTCCATGCAAGTGGGAACTGATGAAGAACACTACGTGAGGCCTGCGGAGATAGGAAAGGGAAGCCATCGATCCACATGCTAATTATAATAATGAAGGTTCTGTAGCATGTGCACACCCGGTGACCCTGCGACGGACACAGCCTAGATGATAAAATGCCGCCCGAGACAGCCGGAGACATTATGAAAGGGTAAAGGGACGGAGCGAGAATGCAACGTGGAATTTCACCTGGTGAACTGCTGGATCAACTCGCGGCATCTGGGACCTACTGAAATGAGTTATTCCAAGAAACGTGCGGAACGCGTTTCAAGAGAGCATGTGGACCTGGAAGCAGCCTACAACCCATTTTAGCCACGTGTAGAGTCAATTAACTTTTCATCGCGATCTCTCACTTCAACTACACACGCAGAAGCGCACGACTGTCCTTTGCTTACCTCAAAACTCAAGGCAGGCATTCAAGACGTATATAACCTCCTTCGAGGCTGAAAAACATCCCAGATCAGAGATCACCCACTTCCTTACTTCACTATCATGTCAGACAACGTCGTAGTATCCACCGACACTGGCTCCAGCCCAAGAGAATACAACGCTGCCAACGGGCCCAAGGCTATCATTAAGAATGTGGACATGACTGAAGAGATGCAGCAAGAGAGCGTTGACATCGCGACTGCCGCTCTCGAGAAATACAGCATCGAGAAGGACATCGCTGCACAGATCAAGAAGGAGTTCGACAGACGACATGGCGCTACGTGGCATGTTGTGGTCGGAAAGAACTTTGGCAGCTATGTCACTCATGGTACGTTTTTCGACATGAATCGTGTCTCTGGCCCAGCGGCAGGCGTGGTATTGTCGCGCATCGAATCTAAACTGATCTACCTCCTTCAGAAACCAAACACTTTATCTATTTCTACGTCGGATCGCTTGCCATCCTCATCTGGAAGTCATGAAACCAACTAGACTGTAGACTCAAGTCGGATAGACCAATGTCAGTTTCTTTATTCTCAAATGTTCCATTCCCTGACCAAATCCTAGTACAGACACGACTTGCCACTTTCTCTACGTTTATTGTACCTTTCTTTGAATCAGCATTTTGCCTTTGCGCGTCATCCGTCCTGTAATTACCCTGCTTTCGTGTACAGTCAATTGATTATTTTTCGTGGAGGATCGCCCATTACCGGTTGCCAGTGTTTCAAACCCTCTGGCATGAGCAGTCTCTTGGGATCAGCTTGACAAGCTCTCTACCAGGTGCTAATCATGTGCACCTTACATTTTCATTGCGCTAGGAAGGGTGATCGAACGGCTATCGAACGATATGGTATCAATACGAGAAGATGCGGGTCCGGTCGCGATTTCTATCAACCCTGTTCGATCTGTCCTACTAAGTATTAAGTACTTACCTAGCGGCTGCTCAACTTGTAAGCTTAAAATAGTTTCACTGGGAAGACCGCGGTCAAAAATCAAGTGCAAAATCAAAATATAACCTTAGCAGCAGATGTTGACCGCCCGAATGCTAAAACTTCCGAGCAGCTGTGCGTTCAAGGCCGGCGGCTTGGTTGGTCACGCGCACGGTCAAAATGGGATTGCATGTGACTCACAACCTTATAATCTTCAACACCGTGACTGATCGAGAGTCAGACTCAGAGACGAACTCCAGAAATCAAGCACTCTAACTGGATCGCTTGCCATACTCTCAGAGTCATAAAACTAACCACTATCGCAGCATTGGCAGTGCCTGTAGTTCGATCTTTGGCGACAAATAGCAAGCACTTTATCTATTTCTACGTCGGATCGCTTGCCATCATCTGGAATCATGAAACAGCGATATAGACTAGATCAATATGAGTTGCTTTATTTCAATCATGCGTATTCGACGATGTTACTGACACAGCCCTTTAAGTTAGAGGCCCCTATCCCAACTATTTAAAGAATTGACCCGTGAAGAGTCCCCTATCCTCATCGCACTCTCAACTTTTAACCACCATCGTCACTGCAAACCCTCCAATAAATTCTACATTATGTCCAACAAACAGGTGCGTATCACATCACCTAATATCTTTGCTGCTCTCTGATAGTCCCTTTAGTGTTCTTCTCCGTCAGCTCTGAAAGCAACATTTGAAGTTGCGAGCCGACAGGTCTCACTTCAGGAGACACAGGAATCCTGGAGTATAATCGAGCAGGGCATCGTCAAGCTCACTGAGTGTTGCAATAACCGTGGATACGAATCTGTCACAGAGATCATTGCCGGCATACGCTCGCTCTCAAGACCACTGAACAACGCTATCAGCTCGAAGCGCACTAAGCTCTCCGGTGCTGCTATCAAACTGGTCACCGATCTAATAGCGGATTTGGGACCCGCATTTGAACCCCTTGTTTTGCTATTCATCCAGTCTCTTCTTGGGCTTTGCGCTCAGGCTAACAAGGTGCTCACGCGGCGTGCGAAGGAGTGCGTCTTCGCCATGATTAGGGGTACCCAATCACCATCCATTCTGCCATACCTCGCGGAGTCGGCCAATCATAAGTCCGCTTCTCTACGATTGGTGGCCGCAGAAGGTGTTCTTGTTTACTTGAACTGCGTCAAACCCCTTGACATCGAGAAAGACAGTCGTCATGCTCGTCTTCTCGAAGACATCATTGAGATGACTGCCAAGGATGCCAGTGCGGACGTAAGAAAAGTGGGGACAAAGATGATTGATGCATACAAAGCTCTTCTACCTGACCGCATCGAAAGGTTTGTCCCAGACCTTTCTGTTCATAATAATGCGTCTCACATAAGTCATTCAGGTTACGTGCACCATCAGTGCCACATGAAACGACCGGAAGAGCAAGGCCCGTCAGGTCCCTCCTGGCTCAGGGGGTCGCTTCTGGCAAACTAGGGAGACAGGGTCATCCTCCGAGCTCTAAACTCCCACGGGATATATCCCAGTCCGCAGTGAGGCCGATCGCTGTATCAAAAGCCTCTGTTCGCCAAAGCGCACTTCCTCCCCATTCGGACCCAGCTCCATCGTCTATAAGGGACGTCGTACGTCTTTCAGTTTCCACCACTCAGCCCCTTCAGCGAGTAGGGAACATACTCACAAAGGCACGCGACGACAAGCCCCATGTTAGCGGGGATGCTTGGAGAGTTCAGGCTTCTCTACCACAAACTAGCAGCACTGAGATGACACGAGCCGTCCGGAAGGCCGCCGTTGCCGGGCCCGCAAGGACTCACTCTGTGAGTTCGACCACAGCTGCTGCCGTCCTGCCGTCGTCTTGGACGGGACTACGACCCTTCGCAAAAGCAGAACATCCAGTGACGAGAGGTGCCAGCTCTCAGATTGGCCATGAACTGTCCTCCACGGAAGTCGAGCGGCAGACGTTGGCTTCTCTTAGGAGCGTTTCTGCGTCTCGATCAGGCCAAAAAGCCGTTGGTCATAAGAAGTCAGTGTGGGGAGGACGGCCCCCGACTAAGGGCCCCGGGCCTGTTGTCAAGGCGGTTTCGAGCAAGGCAGCAAAGTTAGGAGAGCCATCCCAAGCCCATACTCCTAATGTCGTGGATGTGAGCCGTCTCGGCATTGACGCCACGGCTTCAACGTGCGACGTTGAGATCCAGAGCTCGCACTCTAAAACCCCGCAAGCCCATAGGACGCCCCTTTCATCCCTTGAGGGCGGAAACCTGTGTACACCATCGGATGTCCCGCAATCTGTGCGCCGTCCCTCGAACCATCTCCCGAGAGCTCTGAGGCAACGCCGCGATTCAATATACATGGACTCGGAACTCCTGGAGTATCCAGGAGATTGTATCGACGCCACGCTTTCCGAGTTGTTTTGCGACCGCCCAATCAGACCCCTCGTTTCCTGCATTCAGCACGAATTGGCGCCCACGCCCCCGTCGCATGACGTGCCCGTCCAGCGAGGCGTGAGCCGTCCCTACATCGAGGTTGGTCGCGAAGGAGAAAGTTTATATTGGGCGCGCGGGGCCAAATTCCCCGTCTGTATGGACGACATGTACAATCTTGTGTAGAATTTTGTGTTCAGGTTACACGACGACTCGGGGCAAAACGCGCCACTCTCAACTACTACAGGTGAAAAGCTATATAAACTAGATACCTCATGTGGCCTAAACGAATTTAGCACGAGTACCTTCGCTTACAAATTTCAATAACTCAAACATCTTGAAGGCGTTCAAGCTGCACAATTCCAATTCTCCCTAGACGCTCTAAGTGTTAGCAGCGCTCCCCTTTCTCAATCTCACCGCAAAGCTCGTCCGTCGAGTCAAAGCCAGCGACTGAAACATTTCCGTTTTGAACCCACGTCGCTGTTGTCAACTACTATAAGAGAAGCTGCGTGAACGTCATTTACTTGGCCATTTGGAATCGCTCTTGGACATTTTAATGTTGTAGTTTAGGAAAGTCAATGCTCTGAACGAAAAGTTTTATGAAGAATTTTAATTGCACCCCCGTTGGAAAGACTCAGTCGCAAATACGTAGGACAAACGCGGACAAATCGAGGACGATTAGCGTCAGGGACCTTTTATCTCGACAATCACCTTTGCAAGACACTCTCCTCCCTCCTCATCGAACACCCCTGCATGAATCTCTCCAACGTCGTCTTCTGTTGGAATGCCCGAAAACTCGACCACCCTCCTGACATCGTCGTATTCTTTCAGCTCCAGCTGCAAGAAGCGCGGCAGAGCTTGCCCCGATGTCAGTCTCGCTTCTAACTTGGGGAGTACACCATTGACGGACGTCATGGGAATGCGGAACTTGAACCGCTCGCCAGTCCGTACGACGAATCGGGAAACTCCGCTTTCCTTCGTTACACCGACGGCACCGCGACCAGGCGGAGATGCGAGTGGCGAGAAAGTCCCATCAGACATAGAGCGTACGTTTGATGAACCTTCTCCCAGTGTGCGAACGTAATGCATGCCGATGCTGAGACTGTCAGTGGCATGGTGTGCATGCCTTCCTCGATAGACATTTGCTGTCTGACTGATTATTCTCTTTGTTCCCCGGGATGCATCCAACGTTGTTTGGTTACTTGACTGAGATCGTGGAGGGGGAACGGGGGAAAGATATGCGAACTGTTTGAGGCGAGGCGTCTCTGCGGTGGTCCGGATGATTCGGATAGTCTGAGGAAGTGATTCATAGGAAATGGTGCTTGCACTCAGTGTGCTTTCCCTCACGGTGCTAGAAGGATGCGTGCGGTCAAAGGTTAAGTCATCGTGAATAACATGAAGATATACCTTCTGCGAGCAGTGTCCCTAACAGCGGCAGGCGCTAGCTCTCGCGGGCTTCGCAGCGACCTTGGGGGACCAAAATCTGCTCGCCTTCGCGGGATAGACCTGTCATCGGTAGAATTCGACGGAGAACCAACCAGACTAGCTACTGTACTGGCTCGCTTCACTCTGAGCTCCGTGTCGCTGTGGGGATTATCGAGTGTATATTGCGAATCCGAGGAAGCCCTGACGTCTACGTAGTGACCTTCTAGGGGAAGCTCGTCCACAGCACGTCTTGGTGTCAACGGAGCAGGATAACCAATGACAGGCCTCGTCGGAGCAGCCTTGGCCTTGCATTTATCGCTCGCGTTCCTCACAGTCTCCTTGATCCGTTCAAGTAACTCGCCCTTCCTCGTGACGCTGTGGCTATCGGCATGTGCGGTCGAAGGCGCCTGAGGAACAGCATGCGGGAGGCCCAGTCCGAGATTTTCGTACACATTCAATGGGGTCCCAGACGGATTCCTGTGACTGCTTTTCTCCCCACTTGTACTCGTATTTGCCTCCTTGGACCAGTTGGCATCCTTGCTAACTTGACGAAGAGCTTTGCTGCCGTTGGCGGGGATCCCATGGTACTTTTTCTCATCTGAGCGAGGGAGCGCGCCTTCCTCGGCTAGCGCGCCTTCCTCGGCTAGCGCAGCCGGGTCTCGAACCCTCGTGCACCGCCTGTATAGGGCCACGGCAGCACCAAGGCAAGACAGGCTACCGATGATACCAAAGACAATAGACAGGATCGTTGTCGTTGTCCGGTGTGCCGCCAAGCCTGCCAGTCCCTGATTCTGAGCCTCCACCTGCGGAGAGACCACGGACAGCGATGCATGAGAAGTAGAGTGTGTAACTTGCGAGTAGGCGATGAAGGTAACATCGATCTTCGGAAGCTGAGAGTTGCCAGGAACTTGTCCAGACAGCCGTGCAGAGGCCGGGTCGAAGCTCAAATAATTACTAGCAGCGTCAGGAAAGAATGTGACACTGAGGTTGACGTCGTTGTGATTTTGTGCGGTGTCGGATTTGTTAGAGAAAAACTGAGTCAAGTCGAAATGGACTTGCTGTCCTGGGTCCGCATTGACGACTCCAAGGTCCGACGCGGAAAAATAGGATGACACGACTGCCAGAGACATTGTCGTTTCCAAAGTCTGATTGAAGGCAGTGGTGAGCTTGGCGGGTAGAACAGGTCCGCTATGCGTAGCATCTGTCGCAGACAGTCCAGCGGGCGGAATGCCAAAGAGTGTCCGACTTTCGTCATCGTACTGAAGCCAGTTCTTGTACGAAGACACATCGATAGACAAATCAGTGATATTGTCAGGTTGCAGGGGCTGTCCATCGACCAAGATACCAGTGAAATCAGCAGCGGCCGTAATACTGAAGTTAAAAGGCGATTCGGCCGTAACGTTAACAGTGGGTAGAATCGACAGTGCATATAGTTCGTCAGAAGCCACGATGATATCGAAAGAAACAGTTTCAGCGCTATAGCCTGGTTGATCAGACGCATGCACATCTATAGATAAAGTATAGGGTGTAGGCAGAGCAGACTCGTATGGCGATGTACCGTCAAATGTAGTGGTGTTTGTATCGAAAGTAACCCAATCAGGAAGAGGCGTTCCATCCGCTTGCAAGGCCGCATAGTATACATCGCTTTGGGCCAGGAAAGTGTCATCGAGGATACCAACGCTAAAAGACCAATGAGATGGGATCCTGAACGCAAAGTTGTCCGTTTCAAGAGCCGACCCGGGGGACAGGAAGAACACTGAGGAGAGCGAGGGGCTACCTGCGAAGAACTGTGTTTGTAGAGGGACTTGAAGCATTGGAGGAGGATCTGACGTGACGGGGAGAAAGAAGGATGATGTCGCCGACGACTCCGAGTCTGAGGCGCTAATATTAATCTGCAGCGAGCCCTCGTCCTTACCAGAAGGCACGCCTTGGAGGGTCTGTGTTTCGCTGTCAAATGAACACCAATTTGGTAGACCAGAAGCGGTGTATGACAGAGACTCGTCCAAGTCGGTTGAAAACGTGAGCGGGCTGAAGGGCCAAGTATAGTTTACACCGACGCGAGCGATAAGCGGCAGCTGGCCGTCCAGCGGGTTGTCAACAGTGACTGTCGCAAGAACCGCCGGTACGGCAGCGAGGAGGGTTAAAAGAGCGGCGATCATAGTGAAATGTGTTGTAAGGCGTGAAGTTGAAGGACGAGTCGACCAGCGAGCTCAGATTTCGGATTATTTTGCTGTTCAGTTTACATAGAAGGGAGGAGACTCGGGTGATATTGGAAGTAATAAGGAGATAGACAAATACACAATAACAACGCGTCGTGTTGATTTAGATCATGTGCCATTTATCAAGACCAGATAACCCAGCGAATGAAGGAATTTTTGAAGTTGCCTGCCTATATGCAAAGTAAAGTGTGTAAGTAATCTAAACGAAAGCGAGGAGGGGCCTGAAAAAAGCTGGATCTAATAGTACTAGAGTTACGGCTTCGTGAAAGATAGACGAGTGCATGGTGGAAAAGAAGTACGAATCGATTATGCTCCTATGAAGGCGCTGAGCCCAGCTGCCTGAATCCTCGCTGGATCTTCCGCATTCAACATGCCAATCAACTCAATCAACTCGACCTTCTCCTCATCACCAATCTGGTCAGGTACATTTGGGTCAAGAACGTGAGCAAATACGGCAAGCAGTTGGTTCATGTATGGCAAGAGCGACTGAGGGTTCGCGCGGAATAAGTGGAAGATGGCGCGGAAAACTGGGCGGTTCTCAAGGTAATCCCTCGTGAGCGGGAGACTGCCGATCAACACAGGAAGGACCTGATCAAGAGGGACAGCAGCAGTGTTGCGGGTGATGAGACGCGCAACAGCACCAGTAGCATTGTCCTTTGCATTGAGTTTTGGTGCAGGGGCATCGTGGGAGATGTTGAACATCGGGCGAAGGGCAGCGAGGATATGCATATACTGTGGCGAGAGGTCGACTTGAGAGTATTCAACCAAAAGACCGGTGGCAAAGCATGCATTACTCTGGACCTCAGGTTCTGGGTCGCTGAGTGCGGCATAGAACAGCTCCATCAGAGGTTGTGTCGAAGGCGTCACAGAGGTCTTCATGCCAGCAATAATCTCCGCGAGACAACCGATAGCGGATGAACGATCACTGAGTGACCGGTTCTTCTTCTGCAAGAGAATGTACAGAGTCAGTGCTCGAACGTGCATTTGAAAGAACTTGAACTTACGTAGTACTTCGAGATGAGAGGGAAGAAGGTACCGAATGCCCGTGCGAAGTCATTGCCCAGCGTATTCGCAAGTGCAGATACCAAGTCGCCTGCAGACGAAATGAGCACTGAGTCGTTTTCAGCTTGATCTTCCGGTGCCTCCTCAGTTTCATCCTGGTCAGGATCCTGTTGGCAAAGCGCCTTTTGTTCAAGGACCTGCAGAGCGATGGAACTGATCGTCTCAAGATCTACATACAATGTCAGCATGAGCAAAAAAGACTCCATGATCCGACCTACGGTCTTCGAAAAACGCAGGCCCAATCTTGTTGATGGTCTCTGCAAGACCAACACATAACGTGATCACGACACCCCTGTGGGAAATCATTTAGTGAAAATACATAAATGATCACACCACCACTCACTTGTTGTCCTCCGTCTCGTACATCTCAAGCAAGGGCTTCAAGCTGTGACCGATGAGCTCTTTCACACTCTGCTGAAGAGGCACAACCTAGACATTGCATCAGCATCATGCTTGCCCGTACATGATAACTACAACGCACCGCCGTCCCAGGTGTGAAGTCTGGCGCACCGCTCAGTTCATAAAACGTCCTGACGATCTCCAACAACGAGTCTGTCGCCGACTTGCGGATACCCTCGTAGTAATGGTCGAGTAAGCTGACGAGCTCGAGAGCGCAAGGCTCGACGTAAGGGAAGAAGTGGTTGCGCGTGGCAGCGAAGAGCGTTCCAATGGTGTCAGCTGCAATTTCCTTCTCGACTGCAATGGCGCTATTGACTTCGAGCATCTTGTCGAGGTCAATATCTTCCAGCTCAACTTCGGGGTTGCCATTGATATCATCCGTGACAGAGATCGCATTGGTAGGGGAGGATCCAGATGCGAAGGCGGCGGCAGCCTCAGTGTTAGAAACTAAACAGCAATCCGTCAGGAAACTCTCCAATCAAAAAGAAATGATAGGCATACATGTAGAAACATTGTCCTCGCCGTGCTCCGATTGTTTGCAACTCTGCAACAACAGAGGCATAACACTGGGAAGGTACGGCGCAAATTCTTCGCCAAAGACCCTGGCCATCACGCCAAAGAACAGGAAACTGCACTCGCGAAGACGTGCGCTGCCCATCTCAACACCCTGGAATGCCTGCTTCATCATGTCCGCGAAGTAGGGACGGAAGACATCGACGCCAACAGCCTCTGCGAAGGTTCCAACGGCGTCCATAGCAAGACCGCGGAGCTCTGTTTCCTCGCCCTCGCCGGTGAGGACCAGGAAGTGCTCCAACTTGCTCATCGTCGGCTGGAAGTAGGGAAGGAACTTCCCCTTTGAGGCGTGTGCAGCACTACCGATGGCTCCAGTAACCACGGTCTTGACTCGGATAGGTGCAGTGTCGAGCAGACCAACAAGTTGCTCCATGATAAGCTGGATATATTGGTCAATGACATCTTGCAAGATCTCGAGGAGTGCGTCGAGAGCAGTGCAAGCCGAGTGCTGAGTAGTGGGATCTTGCACCAAACCCATGATCACCTAAAAGCATCACACAGATCTGAGCACAGTCATCAAATTATGGAAAATTTCCGAGCTCACAGGAACAAGAACGGAGTGCTTTGCAACACACTCATCCTCCAGCCACTCGCACAAACAGCTGACAGCAATGCAGGTGGCCTTCCTGACAGATGTATCGCCATCCTGGAGACCCGCCTCGATAACTGGCCAGACGTGGCTCATCAAAGGCGTCATGAACTCGCTGCAGCCCTCCACGGCCACGCCAAGTGCAAGCATGGCACCACGGCGGTTGTTCGGGTCAGGAGAGGAGAAGTAATGGGAAATGAGTGTGCGGAGAGCAGGGAAGACTTGGGTTGGGGGAAGGTTCGTGGCGAGGCCATCGATGATGCGGAGAGCAGACTAGAATAATGGTGATCAGGGGTCATCATAGCAGCACCAAACCAAATTTACATACACGGCAAGGAGCGTCCTCGTCAGAATCTGTGGGTTCCTCCTCGGTGGTGATGGGCATGAGGCCTTCCAAGATGGCGCCGGCGAGGTCCTGGCTTTGGATTTTGGATTTTTTGCTAGGGAGACGACTTGAGTACGGTCATGGCGCCAATTCGGACATGGACTCACTATTGTACAGTCCAGTTAAGGGCGTTGAGTGCCAAAACACGGATTTCAGGGTCGAGATTACGGTTGCCTCCAGCTTGAAGGAGGAAGGAAGCCAGCTCCGCAATATGTGGGCCAAGAATTGGCACTTCCTACATGACATTTCACAGATAAATCCAAGTCGACAAAAACTGGAATGCAAACGTACAAGAATGAGAAGAGTCTCAAATACATCGAATAATTGACGAGCAACAGCCTCATCACCAGACTCGATGGATTGGCCGAGGATTTGGATCATACCAGGGAGGAGTCCTTGGAAGGATTTCTATAGCACTCAGTGAGGTGAGTTGTTTTTTGAGAAAGAGTTCACGCACGATGTCGGCCTTGTCATCAGAGTCGATGTACTGGGCGATGACACCCAAAGCCCTTAAGGTAAGATTAGCTTGCCATCTAGGATTAACCGAGGAGTAAAGCGTACCGAACAGTTGTAATACGAACTTCAATACTCTCGGGATCCTTGAGAAGACCCTCGAAGAGTTTGAAGAAGCTTTGCAGATGCTCTTGGAAACCATCCACGATGTTCTCGAGTACAGTGAACAAAATGAAGATGCCGACCTCGCGATGTGCGACTTGTCCTGATGTGCACGACTGGTGCAACCACGGAAGGAGTTGTGGCCATGTTCCAGCAGAGATCTCGATGCTAGCAGCGGCTGCGATGACACGCGCGGCGGAGTGCCGGACGAGCTTACTATCGCATCAGAAAAAAAATCAGTAGGAGCGTATTTTTGGAAGCAAGAAACGAGACTGACTCTTGTTCAGCGAGGATTAAGACAGGAAGCTGATCTTTGATCTGCGAACGGACATCTTGCGGCAGCTGCATCCATAGATCACCACTCTTTTGCGAAACGCGCTTCCGCATCTCAACGGCAGCCAGTTGGCGAACCTGGTAGACGATAATGCACGAGCACAGAGCGAACAATTATGAGGAGGCATAGTCACGAATAAGTCGATGTGAAGTTTCCTTACCGCAGTTTCTGGCGAACTGGCTAGAATCTGAGCGAGTGCAGATATACATGCTGGATTTTTGTAGTACTCGGTATTAAGCTGCGTTGTGGCCTGATGCACAGAATAAGTCAGGAAACGCGACAACAACGCGTTGGATGTAGCGATCTTACAGCTTTGAGTTGGTTGGTATCGTTTGAGGTGGACTGCAGCAATAGATTGTGTAGCCCCTGCACAAAATTCGGCTGTTATCGTGGACGACAGCAGAACAAATATAATCAGATCGGGTTTAACAATGAGCATTCAGGTGTTGATCTGCACGTACATCCATGTCTAAAAGTCGTGAACAGGAGGACAAGGAAGAGGGGAAGGGGGAGATGAGTCTCTGATCGTCAATATTCCCGGTGCTATCCAAATCATAAAAACTTGTCGGAGTTCAGAAAAATTTGCCACAGATCACGGTCCCGAGAGCCATCATAAGTTTATCATTGTCCTTCTTAGTCAAGTTCAACGTCTGCATCATGTTCACAATCCATTGTTTTCAGGATCGTATGACCGATGGTGCTGGCACGCGGTCCGCGCATCAATGTTGATCTCTAATGAGCAATCTGATTATCTGCCTACGTGTCCTTTGACTCACCATGCCGATTATTCATCCTATCGATCAACTTGAAGCAGGCAACTCTTCAAAACGAAGCCGACTTAAAGGCTTCAATTATATTTGCGCTCCAAAATGTCCTGCTGTGGATATGGACCTAGGAGCGTTTGCCCAAGACAATCTTTGGTCGATACAGCAGCACAATCTTATCTAAGATCTCTTCATTGTCAGATTCATGCTCATTGATTAGATTTCAGTATACATATTCAAGGTGACTAGCACCGCCAATACAATTATCATACCTGTTCATACACTAATAGGTTGGTCTACCATAATCCAAAGCGCGAAAGAAATCAAACGTCGACTAGCGACATGAATCACTGGTTTTGCGACCCTACTCCAGTATTTTAGGATCATCCTGATCCAGTAATGCCACCTTGTGCGCCAGTAGCCGCAATACGAGCCTTGGCATCAGCAGTTGTAGTACAGGTGATCGACGTTCCTGGAGAGTTAACGAGAGGAAGGGCAGCGCAAGTGAGACCTGATCCACAGGGTGTAGTCATGAACTTGCCCCCTACGCACTGGGCAAACGCGCCACCGACGCATGCGTTGGTATTCACTGTATAAAATATTTAGGACGGAATTTAATCCCCAATCAAGGCAAACTCACCAGTGCAGGAAGAAGCAGTTGTCAGTGTAGCGAACTGCGCGTTAAGCTTTTGAGCATTCTGACCGTTACTTAACTTGAAGCCTCCACCACCACTGGCAGGAGTCGTAGACGGAACAGCGCCAACAGGAGAAGCTGCCACAGCAGCCGAAGGAGTGGAACTGGTTGTACCGGAAGAGGGAGTGACAACAGTCGAGTTGCCAGTGCTTCCGCCAGTGGTGCCGGTAGAGCTGGTTGCGCCACCAACACCAGGGTTCTGTGTGAGATCCACGAGCTGGGAGCCATCAGCGATAGGGCCGGAGGGGTTTGCGGGACATGAACCAGCTGGATTAAGAGGCGCGTTCATGCCAAACGGAATAGTGCCGGCACCGCCAACAGCGGTGCCACCGACAAAGGTCTTTGGATTATCACCCTGGAACTGGCACTGGAAGAGCCCCTTGAGCTCAGCATTACGCGGGGCTGACTGGCAGTAGGGAACGCTCTGTGATGTGGGCTGCGTGCATCGAACACTTCTTAAGTGATGGTAACAGAATATATTTTAAAAAGACGAACAGAGTTTCGGGGCTGCTGCGCGAAGATCTGAGCAAACTTGATCATGTTGGCATCGTTGTTGAGGGTCTTTGCAAGGTCAACCATGTTATCCGCGGCATTCTGCTGCTCGCATGGACCGGGGGCAGCAAGAAGAGTACCAAAGGACGCGACAGCAACTTGGTTGCATTTGGCACCTCCACCAGCAGCATCCTAGGATGAAAGGGCGAGGTGAGACGAGGCTGAGGTTGAGGCATCTCTGGGACTTACACAGGCTTGTTCCCACTTAGTGGTAGAGGCAGAGATGACTTGTGCGATGCGCTTCTGGAGTGGTACACCGTGCACAGAGGCGGTGGCAGCAAGAGCGAATGCAACAAGAGTAGTGAATTGCATCGTAATCAAAAAAGTTCGAAATTTGGTCGAAGAATCGTTCAAGTCAGCGCAGCTGTTAACGAGCAAGAATGAAGTTCTCTAGAAAGTCGCAAGTTCGAAGAAAGAAAAGTATGTTGCAAGTCCAGCTCGCGGCAGGCAGAACAACGTAAGAGAGAGGACGGAAGACGAAAGAAAAAAGACATGACCGAGTCTTTTATACTTCCCCGGAGATTGTGTTGTGCCATACGCGGAACGATGTCGGTCGAGTACAATGAAGTCTCGGAATGAATCTTCCGGTGCTTACCCAAGCAGCAACCGTTGTGGTCGCGCTGCGGTGTCGGTGTGTTGCACAGAAACAAAGAACAAAGAATTTTTCTATCCAAAGGGGATCGAGAATGGACATTTTGGAAACGGTTGCATGCCAGACTCGTCGAGCTGCGAGTCTGCGACGTCACGGTGGCAACCGCCGAGTTCCAACACTGATTCGGCACTTGCCGAATCCGTTGAACCAGAAGTACGTCCCTCCCTCCTGTGCACCAAACCATCATTCAACATACCACTTTGCAGCTACACTATACGTTCAAAGTACTCACCAACTATGTGTACATGTGCCATATGGACTTCCGTATACCCTGGGCCTGGGTTCGGGATTGCAGCCGGGCTATCATGAGGCTAGACAGAGGTGATATAGGAGGATACCAAATCCGGTGAATGATTAGCTTTTGTTCTTGAGTATCTTCCTCGAAGTGGTATGTGAGCTTATGTATGGTCTAATGTTTTCGTTTATAACAAGAGGATCGAGATACCAACCCTCCGGAAAAACAGCGGAAGCATCCTCCTTTATACGCCAGGTGGTATTCTCAGAAGACTTGAACAAGCTGAATCTTTGCAGCTAAGGTAACTACCTATCAACGATCAAAAATTGTACATTGCACACGCCATCGGAGTATCCATGTGAAGCAAGGTCATAGGATACTGTTTTCACACTTTTCAATAAGGGCGCTCCGGGCTCAAATATCCTTTTTGCTCGGAGTTTGCTAAATTCGCCATTTTTCCTCAGTTACGATTGGGAACGAGACAGCACCTCTCCGCGGATATTCACCTTTCATGTTATTTCATGAATCCATTTCTTCTGTTTACATGTTCAGTTTGTTACAGCAGTGCTATTTAATGCTCCGGGCCCCGTGGCCTCAGGTGACGGTATGTATCGCGAATGCGGTTATTTTGTGGCATCATCAAGATACGAGTTGCAGCGTTCAGTATTGTCCGTCGTGCGCAGCTACGTCATTTCAATGGTTATGTTATCATCGACCTTGCAGAGCTCTGCAACAGGCGAATAGAATATGTACTTTAAACATGTCTCCCGGATGCTGTTATACGTGCGTGTTTATTTTTTGATTTGTTCGGACGCGCATGCACCAGCCAAGTTGGGTGACTGGTTGATCTGTCGATCACAGCCCAAAAGGTTTGCTGTATACTACTTCTCGAGACCGAGATTGCCCTCATTTTCACATCTCTTGACATTACCTCCACGAGGTAATGGCACCGATATGTGGTAGGATGCGGTGCTAATCTCGAATTCTCAGGGAACATGTTATGTTTATTCTCATGAACTTAACTTCAATGTCGCGGTGGCCTGATTGTTGCACATGCTCTGATCATGAGCAGAATGGAGGGAGGATATGTATGGGTGCGTTGACATATCGTCTTCGAACCAGCGCCATTCACCCGCCCCTGGTATATATAAACTGCTGATCCCTCCTGCAGTATCGTCCAGACTCTCAAGATGAAATACCTTGTTCTCCTTGCCTTGGCTGCTCTTGCTAGCGCTACGCCATACGGCATTGACATTTCTGACTACCAGCCCGACGTCGACTGGACTACGGTCGTAGACAATGGTATCACGTTTGTTTATATCAAAGCTACTGAAGGCACAGGTAAGGATTCCCTCTCACCCGGTATCGAGACTCCCATAATGGAGTGTCCTTTTAGACTATATCTCTCCTTCATTCAGCAATCAGTACGTCGGCGCGACTGACGCTGGGCTGATCCGTGGTGGCTACCACTTTGCCCACCCTGATGAGTCCACCGGTGCCACCCAGGCTGACTACTTCTTGGCTCACGGTGGTAGGTTTGTTCAGCGATGATTCACCCACTAATAACCGAACTGAACCCCCATACAGGTGGCTGGTCTGCCGACGGTATTACCCTTCCTGGTGCTCTCGATATCGAGTGTAAGTCACCAATATCGCATTGCACCCGCAACGAGCTCATCTATGGATAGACAACCCAAGCGGCAGCGAATGCTATGGTTTGACCGCTTCAGAAATGGTGACCTGGGTGCAATCCTTCTCCAGCACCTACGAGGCTGCTACAGGCCGGTAAGATTTGCGAGAAATCAAATAATTCCACGAAGATGACCTCGTGTTTTTGTGTTCTGATAGCTATCCCATCATCTATACCACGACGGACTGGTGGACAACGTGTACTGGTAACAGCGCCGCATTTGCGAGCAATAATCCACTTTGGCTCGCCAGCTACTCCACTTCGGTTGGCACCCTCCCTGCTGGATGGGAGTACGAGACATTCTGGCAATACGCGGATTCTGGCGCTAACCCAGGTGATGCTGATCTATTTAACGGCGACGCTGCTGGTCTCTCTAGGTACTGCGTATTCCACGTTTGGCGTTATTCTTGTTTGGTCCTGACTCTTTTCCCCTGCACAGGATGGCGTATGGTTCTTGAAACTTAGTATTGTATCTTTTCTGGGTTGAGAGTCTGTGTGTAGTTCTAAGTTTAGCTGTCAACTCAGAATACCCCATGGGATATTTCTAATATCTTATCATCAGTACAAACAGTGACTTTGCTAGGTCGTGAACATATCAATAGGTAAGAATCATTGAACATCATCGCCCTGTTTGGATGGAATGGTTTTACCGCAATCTTTTATCCACTGACGGTGGATTGTGCCAATTGGATTCGCCTTGAGGTCTAAGGTGAGGCGAGGCACACGACGCTGTGCCAGTTGATACGGGGTAATCAATCCAGATTCAGCTGGGTAAACTACAACATTGCATCCTCTAAGATGTCTGACAACAGTCATGCTTCCGAGACTTGAACAAAACTTCCAGTAACAGCGACAATTTGGGTGCATAGTCGAACCGTCTCAGGCCCCGGGTTCTGTACACACGAATTGTGGATACACTCTTAGGGCTTGATGAAGAACGAGCTAGGTCTAGAATGTTAAGAGGGCTAAGCATGTGAGGTGCCTCAGGCTGAGCTTCAGCCAGTAGTGGAGGGGGCGTGGCGTCTCCTTGGAGACAGTCCACCATGTACGAAGGACGATCTCCCAGTGCGGTGTTAGTGTCTTCTGGATTCGCGTCCACGAAGACCTGAAACTTGGCGTTGCGCGCGCGACCGATCTCGATGTAGGAGAAACAGCCATATTCAAGATTTATTGGACCCCAACACTGAATTAAGCTGACCTCCCCATCTGCGTCAGTCACTAGCTCAGTGCCATCCGGTAGCCTCAGTAGATTCGAGTCCATGACAATATACAGGCTCAGCCAGATTTAAATTTCGAGGAGCAAAACAAATAGAGTTGGGGCAAATAGGGCCAAACATTCTCTTTAAACGCTCTCATGAGTCATGACAGACAGCACGCATATGCTCTGGCGTCGATCATGCGTCTCGTGTTATGGGATAAACCCAGATCGATAATTGCAGCCCCGATTCCCAATAACTATCATTCTGAGCTTACAATTCATAGTCCGACGTTTGCAGTGCCTTAATTGAGTTAGGTGTGCTGTATAATTTTTCAGCGCCAATGATTCATGGAAGGAAGTTACACAAACATTACTTATATAGCTCGGCCTTACAGTCTTTGCATTCATGCCACCTGAAATCCATCCCCATCTGAAGTCACGTTCAGCGTCGAGAACGAATATGTCATTAGCGGAGTAAGCTACTCGCAATAACATCCAATGAGCGCATGAGCTCACTATGGAAAAAAATTACATTTTTAGGTCCAGATCGACACCCCCCTCAATATCGTCTTCGCAGCCAGTTGTCGAGCAGTGTACATGCTTGATCAACGATAGAGGCGTGATGCGTAGCACTTTAGGACATGCGCAAAGTGATCAAGACTCACTGACATCTACCTCACAAGCATTCCTTGAATGCCTTGATCGACATAGCCATCACAGAAGGCTTAACAGCGCATACGAGGGAATCATCCGAATTTGCCTCACGGAGATTCTTGCCAACTGCCGGTCAGAAGCCACCATGTTAAATGAGGGTCCATGGAAATACCATAACACTGACCTCCAAACAACCTCCGGGGTTAAACCCCAGACGCCAGTTGCACTCGATGAGGCTATGAGTCTGTCGTTGACAGATTTTTCCATCCCGCCACTGCCATCAACACTGTGGCACTCACAAGGCCAAGAGTATGGTCATCTTTCGCAGGAATCTGTCGGGGTCGCTAGTACCCCTGCCCTTGGCCAGCTTTTTCCAGGTAGGGCTAGCCACATTCGCAGTCTTTCCATCGCTCACATGTGAAACTAGACTTCCCGTCCTTCGGCACTTCCGGTTCCGCCAGTTATGAACTGGGTACACAACCATTCCAATCATCTGAACCCCAGCACGGCACGCGCGCTGAGGAGCAGATCGTTTGTGGCCCTTCAACCAGCTGCCCCCAAGAACCGCGTGTTCCTACTTCACAGGGCGGCCAGGAGAAAGTGAAGTGCGCGTGGCCCGGATGCTCAAGGTTCATGGCGAAGGATAGCTTCACCCGGCATGTGAACGAGATCCATCTGCGAAAGGTTAAGGCTGTCTGTGCTCGCTGTGAAAGAGAGTTCCCGCGCACGTATATGAAGAGGAACCATGAACTTACCTGTCGTGGTAGACGACACAAGAGTAGAAGTTCCTAGACCAGTGAGGCTTGCCGTCGTCGGTGTTAATAGTACCATCATCTTATCCCCCCCTACAACGCTCCATATTCCACCACTTCATTTGTATTCGAAACGATTTCTTGAAAAGAAATGTACTTGCTGAAGTCGCCAGTGTTATTTCTTTACGACAACTTCCGAACGCACTTTCTTATGAGCGAGTAGCTGGGCAATTGTGCTCCCGTGTGACAATAACACGAGCCATGTCAAGTTCTGGGTGAATATGAGGAATCGTGACCACTTACTAGCTCGCTTGTCGTGACGGGAAGGTAGTATCAAGTACAAGTGGGCTATACCTGTGGTTTATGCGGGAACACCTACACAATGGAAAGCGGGACCTGCGGGAGTGATCAACTCGACGAAAAAGGCAAAATTTGTTTGGCTTTCACCCTGCCAGCCCCCCAATCACTAATTGTAACCCGGAATGATAGTTATCGGGAATCGGGGCTGCAATTATCTATGGAAAGCGGGACCTGTGAGAGTGATCAACTCGACGAAAAAGGCAAAATTTGTTTGGCTTTCATCCTGCCAGCCCCGACCACTCTGCTCATGTAAAGATGGGCATGGTGTTGGAACATGCAGGTTGTTATTTCAGCGCTTGTAGCGATGTCAGTTCAACTCAATGACATCACGATAGAGTGGTGCGTAGAAGTACTGCTTACAGTGTTTGAATACAAGCGGCAGCGAGTGCTATGGTTTGACCGCGTCAAATTTGGTGACCTGGGTGCAATCTTTCTCT
>PVYJ01001853.1:0-11991 GCA_002995095.1 Rhizopogon sp. AM-2018a | reverse complement strand
ACCTACGAGGCTGCTACAGGCCGGTAAGATTTGCGAGAAATCAAGTAATTCCACGGAAATGACCTCGTGTTTTGTATTCTGATAGCTATCCCGTCATCTATACCACGAGGGACTGGTGGACAACGTGTACTGGTAACAGCGCCGCATTTGCGAGCGACAATCCACTTTGGATCGCCAGCTACTCCACGTCGGTTGGCGTCCTCCCTGCTAGGTGGGAGTATGAGACGTTCTGACAATATGCTGCTGGTCTCACATATCCCACGTAAGGCCACGCTAAGTTGGCGTTATCCTTATTAGGTCCTGACTCTTTCCCCCAGTACAGCATGGTGTATGGTTATTGAAAGTCAGTGTTGCATCTTTCTGGGTTGAGAGGGTAGTTCTAAGTTTAGCTGTTAACTCAGAATACCCTATGGGATATTTCTACTGCTGCCAGTGTAATGATGAGAATGCTAATTTGGCCCTCCTGGTTTGAGCACATACAATAATGGAGACGTGGTGATGGTGGTGGTGGTGGTGGCGCAGCATGCGGTCAGTTCGCATGACCCGTTTATAAAAAAAACCTGACTTGAGACCAAAAAAAGATAGCTGTGCAGTCGCAGTTGTCGTCATCCAATTGACAAGTAGCTGGGCATCAATACTGCTGTAGTCTATCAAACCTAGGCCTAGGCTGAGTGATGCGTCTCGTTCTTCCTGCCAGATGCCGTCCTCCCATTCAGTGAATTTGAAGTCTTGTTCGCAATACTAGTACCTGTTCAGATGTCTGGTTGGCACTGGCACTAGCCTAGTACCCGACCTTCTTCCCTATTGACTTGGCTCCACGACCACGCGTAGTGCATATCAACTGCGCGCCTCTTCTGAATTGGGATGAGCTGGTCAAATCATCCTCGCTCTGATTCCCAGTCGACCACTTGCCCGCTAGTCACGGTGGTGTGACTCAGAGAGTATTTGGACCCTTACTTTTTCAAGGGGCCGCTGAAGGCGGAACTGTCCTGAGCTCACCTCTGAAGCTTCGCACCATTTAAATGAGGATGCTCGGGCTCTCCCGCATCACTCACCGGACTATTGCCGCGAAAATGCGGAGTTGTTCGGATGTCAACGAGGTTTAAGGTGAATGACTCAAAGGATACTTGGA
Source organism: Rhizopogon sp. AM-2018a (assembly GCA_002995095.1). NCBI lineage: Eukaryota > Fungi > Basidiomycota > Agaricomycetes > Boletales > Rhizopogonaceae > Rhizopogon > Rhizopogon sp. AM-2018a. The sequence continues at coordinate 10,859 of PVYJ01001853.1, read as the reverse complement.
AGGAAAGCATTGCTCGAAGTTTTGAGAAATACAAGCAGCGACCCTCACCAGCTCGTGAACTTAACTTCAGATAGGCGATAATCATTGGGACTGTTTGCGACGTCGTACGTGCCCTGTTCGGATGAAATGGTTTTACCGCAATCTTTCATCCACTGACGGTGGACTGTCACCCAATTGCATTCGCCTTGAGGTCAAAGATGAGGCGAGGCGCACGACGCCGCGCCAGTCGATACGGGGTAATCAATCCAGATCCAGTTGGGTAAACTACAACATTGCATCCCCTAAGATGTCCGACAACAATCATGCTTCCGAGACGAACGAAACTTCCAGTAACAGCGATAATTCGGGTATATAGTCGAACCGTCTCAGGCCCCGGGTTCTGTACACACGAATTGTGGATATACCCTTAGGGCTTGATGAAGAACGAGCTAGGTCTTGAATATTAAGAAGACTGCTAGCGCTCAGCACGTGAGGTGTCTCAGGTTGAGCTTCAGCCAGCAATGGAGGGGGCGTGGCGTCTCCTTGGAGACTGTCCACCATGTACGAAGGACGATCTACCAACGCGGTGTTGGTGTCTTCTGGATTCGCGTCCACGAAGACCTGAAACCCGGCGTTGCGCGCGCGACCGATCTCGATGTACGAGAGACGGCTCGCATCTCGCAGGACGGGCACGTCGTGCTGAATGCATGAAACAACAGGACAGTCGCCAGACGAAGGCGTGTCGTCGATACAGCGTCTTGGAGACTCTGGGAGTTCCATGTATATTGATTCACGGCGTGGCCGCCTTGGAGTTCTTGGGAGACGGTTCGAGCGACGGCGAGCAACTTGTGGGACGTGCGGTGGCGAATATAGGAATCCGCCCTCAATGGATGAAATGGGTGACGTGTGGGCTTGGAGGCTTGGGGAGTGGGTGCCCTGGTTCTTAGCATCGCACGTCGGAGCCGTGGTGTCAATGCAGGGATGGCTCACATCCTCGACATGAGGAGTATCGGCTTGGGGCGGCTCTCCTGACGCTACTGCCTTGATCAAAACCGCCTTGACAACAGGCTTAGGGCCCTTAGTCACGGGCCGTCCTCCCCACACCGGCTTTTTCTGACCCACAGCTTGTTGGCCTGATCGAGATGCAGCAATACTCCTACGGGAAGCCTGCGACGGCGTCTGCCGCTCAACTTCCGTGGAGGGCCCATGCAATCCCGACTGGCCAATCCTAGAACTGGGATCACTCGTCGCGGGATGCTCTGCTTTCGCGAATGGCCGTGGTCTCGTCCGAGACGACGGCCGGATGGAAGTGACAGAGTGAGTCCTTGTGGCAACGGCGGTCTTCCTGATCTGAGTACCGCTAAGCTTTGGTAGAGGAACCTGAACTCTGCGATCACCCCCGCTAACATGGGGCTTGCCGCCGCGTGCCTTCATAGTGTTCCCTACGCACTGAGGGCGCTGAGAGGTAGAAGTTGAAGGACATACGACGTCCCTTTGTTTACTATGCATAGACGATGGGGCTGGCTCCGAACGGGGAGGAAGTGCACCTTGGCGAGCAGAGGTGGCCTTCTTTGATACAGCGATGTGTCTCACTGCGCGTATATCTCGCGGCAGCTCAGAGCTGCGAGGATAGGCATGTCTCTCTGTATGTTTGCCAGAAATCTTCTGGGATTGGAGGGAGCTGAAAGGTAAGGTATATATAAGACATATCGTCATCAGCGGAAACGTTTGAGACGGACTTCTCGATACGGTCTGGTAGAATGGCTCTGTGTGCATCAATGATCTTTTCCCCCACTTTCCGTACGTCCGCGCTGGCATCCCTGGCAGTCATCTTAATGACATCCTTGAGAAGATGGGCACGACGAAGATCGTTCTCGATATCAAGGGGGTTGACGCAGTTCAAGTGAGCAAGAACACCCTCTGCGGCTACCAAGCGCAGAGAAGCGGACTTGTTGTTTAGGTATTCCGCGAGGTACGGAAGAATGGATGGTGATTTGGTACCATTAATCACGGCGAAGACGCATTCCTTCGCACGCCGCGTGAGCACCCTATTGGTCTGGGCGCAAAGCCCAAGGAGAGAGTGGATGAAGAGCGACACGAGGGGTTCAAATGCGGGGCCCAAACCAGCTAGTATGGCGGTGACCAGTTTGATAGCAACACTGGAGAGCTTAGTGCGCTTCGAGCTAATAGCGCTGTTCAGCGGTCTTGAGAGCGAGCGTATACCGGCAATGATCTCTGCGACAGATTCATATCCACTGTTATTGCAACACTCAGTGAGCTGGATGATGCCCTGCTCGATTATACTCCAGGATTCCTCTGTCTCCTGAAGTGAGACCTCTCGGCTCACAACTTCAAATGCTGCTTTCAGAGTTGACGGAGAAGAATGCTGGAAGAACTATCAGAGAGTAGCAAAGAGATTAGGTGAGGTGACACGCACCTGTTTCAAGTTGTTGGACATATTTGTAGAATTGATTTGATGATTGAAGAGGGATTGCAGTGACGATGGTGGTTAAAAACGAAGAGTGAAACAAGGATAGGGGCCTCTTCACACGGGTCAATTCTTTAAATAGTTGGGACAGGGGACTCTAAGGGCTGTGTCAGTGATTTAACATCGTCGAATACGCATGATTGAGAATGGAATGACTAGCGGGGAAGTCGACTCGCAGACTCTGGATGTGTTCTGGCATCTTGAAGTTGAATGCAGTACTAGTAGTAGTAGGTTTATGTAACTTTAAGTCACGTTAACTCCATTTGAACCCGATTTCGTCTTGTTTGACCAACGAAGCCGCCTAAAGCGAGCGAATTCAATGCTTCCACGCCCCAATTGTCCGACAACTCGGACATGCACTCACTCTCAAGCATTTACCAGTGATAGACCGTGAACCGTCCCCTTACTGTTTGGCCTGCCTGATCATCCAGTCACGGCCTAGGCTGTCTCACCTCCTGACTTCGGAGCTATCAACTTGAAGTCATGCAAGCAACTTACTACCCAGCCCAAGTCATGATTTCCTCCAACGGCCATTACCCACCTAGAAGTCCACCGCCTTACAACTTAGCTCGCAGATCGACTGTAACTCATTCCCCAAAACCCTCAGTAGACAGGCGCTCGCGAATCCCAATATCTCCAGCGAACAGTGCAGTCGCTGAACCTTCGAAACACTTGGACTTGTGGTTTTGCGATGGTTCTGTACGTGTTATCAACGCTTTGCGATCACACTCAGACCCCATCTTATCTTATAACTACGCTTCCACAGATCGTTTTGAGAGCAGAAGATATCTTATTTCGCGTGCACAAGTCTCATCTCGCTCGCCACTCCGCCTTCTTCCGTGATTTATTCTCGTTGCCACAGCCTGGTGTCGATGTCGCAACTTGCTCTTCATCTGCAGATACGAAAAGCCGTCTCGCGCTGCAGATAGATATCACCAATGAAATAGAAGGATGCTCCGTTTTACGATTGTACGATGCAGCGGAGGACGTCGAGAATCTCCTCACGGCACTTTATGATGGCCCGTAGGTCTCGTGTAGCGTGTTGTATCTGAATGTCACCAACTTTACACAGAAATTTTGGCATCAATGACCCTGCCGACTTTCGTATGGTCTCGGGAATACTCCGACTTGCAACCAAATACCTGGTTGATTCGTTGAGAGCTAAAGCCCTCGCTCATTTGAGCATTGCTTGGCCGAATTCACTCAAGGCATGGGATGCTAGAGAAGATCTAGCTCGTGCCGATGAGATGCGAAGCGGCCCTGGGATATCGACCATATACCCCTCTCCAGCAGTAGGTTACTTCTCTCGACTTGATACGACATAGCTCATCCACATCTAGGAAATCATTAACCTCGCCCGAGAAGTAAATGCGCCAAGTCTCCTGCCTTCTGCATTCTATGACCTATCACGATACGACTATACCCAGATTTTCGAGCAGGACGACGAACAGAACTGTCCTTCCATCGCACACTTACCGCTATCAAATGCAGACCTGCAAAGGCTAGCCTTGGGGAAAGAGGCATCGCAACACGCGATCACCACCCTCATTCGCTCCATGGGATTGCATTCCCATCCACATCTTCTGGGCCACCACGGAAACACGCATCGCTCATGCCGGAGAGATTTCTCGGAGCTTGTTACGCTGGCTACGCAGCATTACCTCTTTGACCGAGAGCGTGGCTGCACCGATCCTTTGTACGTTGCCGAGGAGCTTGGGCAGCCGCTGTATGACTTTGGGCAGTCTTCCAATGGCGAGGAAGCCCGGTTTGGGGAGTCCCGGCGGAGTGCGGAAGTGTCTGAATGCGAGGCGTGCGCGCGAGCTCTGGCGACGTGGGCTGCGAAGGAGAGAGAGAGGATGTGGAAGATGATACCGTTGTGGTTCCGACTGGACGTGTGATAATTCTGTATTTCGATAGATTTCTACATAGTATTATATAGCACCTGTATTTACATAGCCACCCCTGTACACCCAAAATTCGATATACCATCACTGATTGACATGGATGTCGTCTCAGAGGGAACGTCTAGTTTCTTTTACATATACTCATTAACCGACCCTCGATGTTACGAAGTCAATGACCAGGAAAATCATGGGAGGATCATCATGCTAAGACCGGGGACGTCTGGCCGGATAACGAATGTTTGCATTTGCAATTGACTATGGGTTATCCGACAGGATGACGCGCTTAGAATAAAAGTACGGTTACTGTTTTAGGTGTCCACAACACAGGCACCAACTCTGCACCACACTGCAGACTGCCTAGGTTAAACGGAACTCAGTGGAGAGGTTCACGTTCGAATATGTAGTTATACGAACTGCGGAGAACTCGTTGGAACTGTAATGACGCTGGGCAATAACGCGTGCAAGGACACAGAAACTCGTGAAGGGACTAATCCGAATACTCTTCATGATGGTAAATTCTGCTTAAATATCTTCGCTTAAGGGGCTGTCCATGAATAAAACGCGCCCATATATCTAAGTAGGATCTACAAGAAAGTTGCATTAGATTGTGCGCCAAACTTTGTCGCCCGCCTCGAGGCGGGCCGGACGATAAAGAATTATGACGTCCACCACTGATTGTGGGAAAAGGAGGCTAACTGTGATTGCGACCCCCCAACTGCGAGGGGGATAGAGAGTCAAAGATTGGACATAACTGGTCCCACTCAGCTGTAAGACAAGTTCAGACAGGGGATATCATACACTCTCTGGATGCATGACCTACATGATATGAGATTCAAGTGTGCGCGGGTATCCGAGGGACTCTCTGCCATCACCACTGCAAAACCACTAGATGCGAAGGGCCATCAGCAATTTCTTTTCGTGAAAGCAATCGTTTGCAAAGCGTACGTATCGAGGTGCCAGTCAATGTGACTTAGATCCAGAGTTAGTACCTTCCTTGATAGCTCGACAAAAAGGATGTCGTACCAGTGCAAGAACCATGGGCCAGAATTGTCTGTTATCCATCGTATCACCATTTGTTCTCCAAACGCACCAGCGTTGACCACATCGCGGCGAACAGGGTTCACGTAATTGAACGTACTGTTGCCCGCGCTCTGCACGACATCAACGGCGTGCTGACGTGACATCACTGTTTCAGCACTAGCCAAATATGTGATTCAAAGACAGACGAATTTACCCCATGAAGGTGCATTGGATGCTGATATAATGTACACATCAAGTCATACATAACCATATAAATGTTGGAGAAAAGACGCACTGGTACACCTGCGCCGTCTGATGCCAAAGTCAGCTCTACAACTTTGTTAGCCTCAAGAACGATGACGCTTCCATTTGGAAGCAGTTGAGACGGCTCTTGAGCCCCACTGAGAATTTGGAGTAGAACAGGAACGGTGGGAGGTCGGAATTGGATACCATTGACATAGAATATTCCGTTAAGAGTTGTGACTGTGAGGTTGACGTTGATGTCTGCCTTCCCATACCCTGGAATACCAGGAGCACCGGGATTGATCAGAGCGTGCAAGTTCGTCTCTTGCAGTGGGTTTTTGACCGTCGTATTAGTAGTTGTCGGATCCGCCTTTGGGGCGCCATTGTAACGCAGGATAGCAGTGTTCATACCTCCCGCGTAGCTCGAATTCACTAAATTAGGAAGGGCTCGTATCCAGTAGTTATCTACCGCCATGTCGGCTACCAGAACCACAGAGTAGCGCTGACCCGCGTAAATTTGCAGCTGATCTACAACCAGAGGTTCGGTCAGCTGTCCATCCGCTTCGATGACCGTGAGGTTGTGACCATCGATGGAGAACAGGTAATTGGGGTAGCATGCCATTGCAATCAGGCGCATGCGATATCGCTTTCCCCGCTCGACGCTTATAACAGCAAGCTCGGACATGGGTCCGCCAGTATATCGACCGTGTCCGTTGATGAGTGTAGAGTTGGGGGTGATGCCTGAGATGCCGCGTAAGACCGGGGCTACAGAGTGATACCTAGTGACATTGCTTTAATTAGACAGAGCACCGGGCACCTAAACTCACCAATCGGAAAGTGTGATTATGGTATTTACTGGTGACACATGATGGTCAGAGCGTTAATATTAAACAGTTGCCTACTCACCATCGTCGACGTCGTACATGTGTGCCAAAGGGTCATGAGGATCATAGATTACCAAGGGTCCTCTTAGACCATCACACTGTTCCACGGTTTAGTTATCCACTTTATTTGCAAAGTTCGAGCTATACTTTCCTGCTGGACGGAATAGTGGCTATGATACCAGTAAGTGCCCGCCTGGTTCGGAGCGGAGAAAGAGTGTAAAAAGGAGTGATTCTGTGCAACGGGGCATTGTGTGACGAAAGACGTTCCGTCGGCATAATTCGTCCCGTTCTGGTAGATACCATGCCAGTGCTGCGGTAATAATAATAAAATGTACTTAATTAAGTAACGAAACATATTGCATGGTTGATGCTGCTTACGACACTGGTACTCTTGAACATCGCGTTGTCCATAAGCTCGTTGACCACTTCAATGGAAAAGTTATCACCCTGTCATCAAGTCAGCACCTGCGCACGACACAAAGGCTTGGGGGAACTCACCTTCTGAGCTGCAATCAAGGGTCCAGGGAATGTGCCATCAACAAGTGTCGATCTGCTGAAGGTCAACTAATGAGCTTTGTGAGTGCATGGCGTAGACTCACGAGCGTTCGAAACCATCAGGAGCAATGACCTTATTACCTATGATTATTGAAGTTTGTGGGCCAAGTACGCCTGGCTGAGATAATGAGTGAGACTGTGAACGGGATGCTATAGATGCAGCATTGGCATATAGAATGATAGAAGCGATGAAGATAGGAATAAACATAGCGATTATTCACGATAGCGGTAGTGCTCATACCAGGGTGGGCAATGGGGCGCTAGGACATTGGAAAGATATTGTATATATACTTCTCGTAAATTTTATTGTCCACATTGAGTGCTTACTGGCTGGTCACGACGGTTACTTCTTTCATTTCCTTCTGATCGCACAACACATAATCGGGTAGACACTAGTCTCCCCATCAAACGAAAGGGTCGTAGAAATGAACAGAAGACGGGAAGTCGCCATCGACACATCGCTCATACCTGTTGGGTCAGCTGATGTCACGGTGGTGATGGCAAAATGTGGAGATTGGTTGCCGTAGGCTGCACTGCTAGTATTATTGGAGCTCTGGTGGTGGTAGATGCCAGTACTTGCTCAGGTGGTAAGGTGGTAAGGTGGTAAGGTAGACCTCATGCGAATCCATTCAACATCACGTGATGTGACCTAGTGTGACCAACAGGATATGTGTCAGGTGCCGGTTCCTGAGAGCGGGAAGCAATTTTCATTCTCTCCATCGTTCTGTCACTTCACCGTACACTCCGCTCGCTCGAATCTAATCATTTCCTTGCTTGCTTACTTATTTTTGCGAGGCTGACAAACGGAATGCAAGGGAGAAGATATCATTGACAGCGACACAACAATATGACAGTAATAAGTATCAATTAGTAGGGAGTAAATGAATGTACGAATTATGATAAAGTTGAATTAGGTGGATTCCGAGTCGGACTTCAAGGTTGTGAAACAGCATGAGTGGCATCAAAGTCTCGCCTAATGCTTTCAGGAAGCACTCGATGACCACTATATTTCTTGATTGCCCATGCCGCCTGTCAGGTTGCAAATCCAAATATGTTTATCAGAAGTCAAAATTTGATTGGTAAGTTTCAAAAAACTCACTTGCGCATTGTCGCAATTGGGATACAAAGACAACATTTCGCTTGAGGTCGTCCTCTCTCGACGATGGCTTATATTGCCGATATTCTCTTTTCGCAAACCCCCAGCACATCTCAATAAAATTTAGTTCACAGTAGAACTTCGGCAAGAACAATACGTGAAATTCACGTTCCTCGCAGACTGTCTCAAGGTGTGATTTCACATTGACGAAATCAGGCTGATTAATATAGAGGAATCGATGACAGCAGCATGATGGAATTTTGTCAGCAGGACATTTGAAGCCTGGACACTCAGCCCTGAGTTCTGCTTCCTGTTCGAAGCCACGCTCACGGAGAATCTGTGCTATTATTCCCTTGAACTCGTGTTGTGTATTCAAGGTATAAAAAAATGTCTTGCTCGGCGCAGGAGCTTCCGCGGTGAGTTCTTGATGTGTCCGAGTATGCCTGTGCCACCAAACCAATGCTGCAGGGTGGGTACAATATCATCATCTCCTGCCGTGGATTTGCAGGGACTTGGTGAGTTCTCGTGCGAGTCGTGTGGTCCTGCTGCAAAGCTGACGGTCTGATATTTCATTCAGTATTTCAAAGTTGCTATGAGGATATTGTGCAACTCACATTCTCCATCGAGTCATCGACGCTAGCGGGGTATAGTTTTCATTTTTTGTTTGCCCTTCTTGAGCTGCCTCGGATCCTTGAAGGCCATTAGTACTGCAGCACGCGACGCGCCTCAATAAATTCACTGTTACTGGTGGTTGCTTGTTTGTCACTTCTTGCCGCATCGGCTTCATGCTAACTGACACCCAAAATTCTAGATCTTTATCACCTGGGCTCGTATGATGAAACGGGAAAAGCGAAAAAGCCTTATTTTTGATTTTAAGATTTCCGTGTAGCCGGTAAGTTTCATCCTTTGTTGTGGATTATGGCCGAATCACACTCGAAAGTAACGCTTTATCACGTGAGGTTGGATGGATTCGCATGAGGTCTACCTTAGTCAGGGTGGAATTTTGAAAGGACCAGCAGCCCTTGAGCCTCGGAAATTGTAGCCTGTTACGGTGCGATCGCGATGAGCTCGGCAAGATTCGTTTTGAGTATGCTAGCAATGGCAAATCATGGCAGCTCAGGCAGTGATGGTTGGGGTGTAATCGAAAGAAGCAGGATTAATTATGACTGTCGGAATATTGAGCAGAAACACAACCGAGAAACAGCCAGAAGCGAGTCCAACGTCCAGCCCGTGTTATGATTGCGTCGGGGGGCGAGGTTGTCGATGGGGAGACTGCGGAAGTAACAGGAACAGCAGGTGTGGTAGACGAAGTGGCGATAGCAGCATGCAGTTCAGAAGACGGCTGAGCCTGAGCTGCTCCGCCGGATTGCTGCGTGGCACTGCTTTGAGGAGGCCGTGAGCTGCCTGCATAAGCATTCTCTGCTTTCTCTGCTTTCTTTGCTTTCTTTGCTCTCTCCTTTTCTTTCTCCATCCGTTCTTTCTTCGTTCGGACTTGTGCCGCTGAGACGTTCCGCTATGTCACATATGTAAAGTCGAACGTCCAACATAGAATAAATGGGGACTTACGGGATTGCCCCGTGTAAACGGGACGTCGACGATCTTTGGGCGATGCTCCTGTAACTCGATGCCTTCATCATCTTGTCTGCGGGGTGTGCGAGAAAAAGGGTTTGAAACACGCTCCAAAAGGGGGGTTCTGGGTGGCGCGACTTGTGTATTGTAGTTGTCGGGGCGGAATAACGCGAAGAGGTGGCCGGGGACTCCGCGTCTATCTCGGGATAGATGCCCGGTAACATGATGTTGGTGTGCGATGGGAGGGGATATAGGGCGTCTTCCAGAGGGCTAAGAATACGGAAGTGAGGACAAAACATGATGAGATATACATGACGTACGGGAGGATCACGAGGTGAATCGTCCCAAAAACCTGGGGGTAAGGGTCGATGGGGATCAATATTGTCGCGCCTGCGCCGTTGAGCCGGGCGTCGTGTAGCATTTGCCTGGAATACATGTGTTTAGAATCAATGGGATGGATCTATAAATGTGGAGTGTACCTCGAGTAATGACTTGTGACCATCCTGGGATGAGCGCCTTCAGTTGGTAGCGAGAGATAAGAAATGGTAAACTTACATTTGGATTCAATAGAAGCTCATCGAGGCCAGCTTCTCTGAAAATCTTAGGAATATCCCATATATATGCGTTCTTGTCATCGCACCCAGTGGCTAATAGCTTTCCGTCTGTCGAAAACGACACACAGTTCACATCGTTTGCATGCTGGAGGGGCGAAGCTATAGGCTGCCCATTCTCGAGGTTCCATAATCGTGCTGTACCGTCCCAGGATGCGCTTGCGATGATACGGCCATTCGGAGATATTGCAATGTCAAAGGCAAGGCGGGTGTGCCCGGTCAAAAGGTTGTTCTGCTGCCAAGTGGTTGTATTCCACGTCCTGATCGAACCATCATGTGACCCGGAAATAAGCGTTGTTCCGTCGGCAGTCCAAGCTAGGCAATACAGATAACTTGTCTGTCCTTTAAGAATTGCGACGAGTGTGCCTGTCTTCCCATCAAAGATTTTGATGTACTTCTTCTCCAGGTTCCATCCACCAGTCGCAATCATGGATTCATCCGGCGAGTAGATTGCCGAGTGCACGTGGAGCCCTGTGTTGATTGCTAGGATTGTTTCTCCGCTCTCCACAT
>PVYJ01001840.1:5853-17134 GCA_002995095.1 Rhizopogon sp. AM-2018a | reverse complement strand
CCTATGTAGTATCGGTGCTCATTTTTCTATCCTGGCCCCTGGGGGTATCGAAACAGTATCAGTACACATGAGGAGAATTACATCGAGTGAACCAGAGGAAGGTATAAAAGTAAACTCGCAGAGTTCACGACTCTGTTATCACGCTCCTTCAACTCTTCGTATCATCCTTTTATCCCGCTCCCCGACCACAGTCAGCACTCCCTCGTTCTCCATTGCTTTGATGACTTCAGAAAACTCCGCAGCATCAACACGAATACTACTTTGTTCTCCAAGGCGTTTCATTGCATCGCCCCATCTCACGCCTTTGCCCTTTCCAGCGCCACCATCAAGCATCGTCAGCAATTCTCTGCGCATGTCATCCCGCATCTTGCGCTGCCCAGCACCAGTCCCGGTGTTCAGCAAGCCCATGTCGATCTTGCCCGTGCGGGGATCCATAGCACTTGTTCGGATGGCCTCGCGCATGAGGCGGCATGCCTCTTGTACGTCCTCTAGTTCCACATGCGCAGCAAAACGCATGCGGGCGTGGGCCTCAGAGAGGCGGATCATGCTTTCGAGCTGACGGGTTGTAGCGGTAATGCGTTTTTCAGACGAGCGGGGGTCCGAAGCGCCGATGGCACGCAGGGAGACGTAGGAGGCAACGAGCTCATCGCTTGCTTCAGAACTGAGGACGGGGTGGATGTGGGTGCGCGCGTAGTCGATGTACGCGGAGAGCTCGTCAAGAGGCTAAAACAAAGTCAGCTCACTAAGTAAAAGGAGTGATGCAAGACGCACCAAAACATCGTAGCCCCCAGTGTTGGGTGCATCTTCGAGGTACAACCCGACCAAATGTTGAGCGAGCTTTCGGTCGAGGTTTTCATCTACTTGATCGAGTACCAAATATAACAAATCGAAACGGGAGATCAGCGTCGGAGGGAGGGCGATATTGCGTGTAATAGGGAGATCGACATTGTACTTCGATTCCACGGGATTTGCAGCTGCGAGAATAGAAGTACGGGCGTTGAGGGTGGTAATGATACCTGCTTTAGCTATTGACACGGTTTGTTGTTCCTGAGGAAGGTGTCAGCGATATTCAAAGGATTGTCTGGATATATCTGACCATGACTTCATGAAGCACACTTCGGGTTGCGTCAGACATCTTGTCAAACTCATCGATACAGCAGACACCGCCGTCACTCAACACTAAAGCGCCACTGCGGGTACATGAACAAGAGCCTCTGAAATGAAGATCATGCATTCCTTACCTCTCGAGGACGAGCTGCTTGGAGTCAGGGTCTCGCGTCACATACGCGGTCAAGCCCACCGCCGAAGAACCTTTACCAGATGCAAAGACTCCGCGAGGAGCGATTTTGTGGACGTACTAACGATGAGTTAGCCAACTTTACAAATGCTCAGGCGGAGACTCGCATACCTGCAGAATCTGCGATTTACTGGTACCGGGATCACCGACTAAAAGCACGTTGATATCTCCACGGTAGCGCGGCCCGCCTCCACCTCCACCTCTTGCGATGTTCTTGTTGGTGCCACCGAAGAGCTGGAGAAGTATACCTTTCTTCACGTCGTCCATTTCCCAAATCGATGGTGCAAGGGAACGGGATAGGAGCTCATAGAGATCATGCCGACGGCTGAGATCGATAAGCTTCGCCTCAAGCTCTGCTTTGCGCATTCGTCCTCCTTGGACATCCTCCTCGAATTCTTGATCATCGGCACTGTCGCCAACGCCACCTATACCCGGGATCTTATCACCACCCGCGGGACGTGTACTTCGGTCCAAGCCCAGGGTGCCTCCTGCGTTAAGTCGGACATGAACGACATCGAGGTAGGTTTTGAATAAGCTTTTCATCGTCCGTTGACGAGGATTCACCCTGACAGGGACGCTGCGGTAGATGCCATTGACGATGACTCTGTCACCAGGTTTGCATACATCAACGAGCTCGTCATACACGCTTAATGATACGGTGTGAGGCGTCTGACCATCGGGCACGGCATCAGGAGTCTCTTGCAGCCGGATGACCTGCCTATCCGCGAATTCACAGCGGTTGTGCACGAGGGACATTGTCCCTACGCTTCCGCAGACATCTCTTGGGCAGCGAGCTGGCTCCTCGATCTTGCCGCGGTCGATTTCGACTTGGACGGTATGAGAACACGTGAGGCAGCGGAAGAAGGCAACCTTCATGTCTGGGATCACAGGGGTTGCGCGAATGACCAAGCCTTTTATAGAGATGAGCTTGTCAGTATCTGTAGTACTACATCAGAATCATCAAAGAACATTGGGAGGTCTGGACAGCATACCGGATGGGTTGAGGTCACGCATGTTCACGGCTGTCAAGCCAAACGGACGAACTTTGTAAACTTTGCCCATGATGTCAGCGATCTCTTCGTCGCCTTGATCGCCCTGCATGCCATCCATGCCGGCTTGTTGGTCCTCGTCCGCCAGTTCGAGCATCAGGTCCTTGAGGACTTGATCCATCGCGGGTACCACTTCCTGAGGGTACTTCTGAAGTTGCACAAAGAGCTTTTTGCACGGGGGGTATGAAAGCAAGTTAACCATGTCTAGATTGAGATTCGTTTCGCCTGTCTGGCGGATACGACGCATGTAGGTCTCATACAGTATGACTTCACCTTCTTCCGGGGTGGCAAATGTCCGAGTACGGAGGTTCTCCTGGCGGTCATGGGTAGCGCGATATTTGGGCTTGAAGCCACGTAAGAAGTCGCGGAAGAGTTTCATCGTCTCCGCCAGGTTCACGGTGGTTCCCCAGATAGCGCGGATTTCATCTGGCTCATCAGAGGGCGCAGCGGGTGCTGAGAGATGTGGAGCAGATGATGCAGGAACGGAGAGGTGAGTTCCATCTGAGTTGAGGTTATCGCTGAAATCGTTGTTATAATCGCCGCGCCTCGTTCGGCGTGCAGTTGGGGTTAGGGAAAGGGAGGAGTGAATGTCCCCGCGACGATTCTTGACCGGCGTGGCAAGTGCATTGGCTGGACTCCTAATATATCGTCAGATATTGACAACTAAAGTCCTCATGAACGGTCTCACGAGGGAAAGGCGAGAGGCTCGGAGTCTGCTGGATCAGAGTCGATCGTGACCCTCCTCCGGGGAGTTTTAGTAGGCGAAGAACTTGGGAATGCGAGAGGAGAGCTTCCGGCTAGCACAAAAAATAAGTTGCAATAAATCAGACATAGAGAAAGCACTCACGAGCGAAAAGAGGTGTTCGTGGTGGTCGCCGAGGAGTGCTCATCCCAAGCGCCCGTCTGGCGGTGACGCCGCTCATAGGCGTGGCTGCAACGTTGTTAGCATATCTTTGACGTGCAGGGGTGCCTGCAGCAGAGGGTGTCCCTGGTAGAAAAAGACGCTGTGGTGGAGGAGCTATAGATAGTGATTGTTCGATGGTGCTATCCTGGGGTGGCCCATCCATCTCGATATCGTCGATATCCGACGTTGGGAAATCAACTCTTGGAGGAGATGACATTCTGAAGAGCAAGAATTGGGTCGCGTACTAGGATTACAGCTGGAGTGAAGCAGTCAATGCAATAAGGATGGATGTTTGCAAAACGTAGATGGACGCGTCGCGACGCGTCAATGATGTCTCCTTAAGGGCAGGTCAAAGCCTGTCATCCACAAGAGCATCTGGTCCAAACTCATTGCACATTTCGCGCATCCCCCAATTGCTGGATCTACGGCAGAATCGTTCCAGTTCATGACAATCGACGCAGACCTAGAAGATGTTACACAGGTGAGCTCTTCACAAAGGTCCATCGAGATGAATTATACTGATTTCTGGTATTAGACTACCGTCTACATCCCATTCAGTGATTCTGGTAGCACAAACATGCTTTCTATCCATATAATACAGCTGAACTAAATGACGCAGATGATGCGGACAGTACTGTGATACCCCCATCTCTGTTCCCCCAGCGAGATTTTCCCCATGGATGTCAAGTTCGCTTTGAAGTATGCAGAACAGCCTGGGCCAAGTGTTTGAGGAGGATGCAAGTATGTAGCTCGTTCATTGATCCTTCCTGGAGACTCACATAAATAGGAACTCATACATTCACTGCACGCGCCGGTCGTGGACACTGTTGTCGAGCATGTGAAGAACTCCTACACAGATGACCTCCCGGGACTACCGTACCCTGAGTTGCCCGTAGTATCTGTCACATGTCCGTTTACTTCCTCCAGTTAGATTACCGTACCTCCTCTTATTCTGGTTCTGGCAGCATCTAGCACATCATCTTCTCTCTTCGACGAGATTTCATCCCGACTACAAGGATGCACCGGCGAGCTCTTTGGGGACGCGAATGATCACTTCGTGACACATGTCTTTCCAAGCGATTGTCCAAATATCACGGGAGCGATGAAGGCGGTTGTCTCGGGTTTCGTATCTCGATCTCCAGACGGAGAACAAGGTATTTATGCGCGCCTCTTTGACCATCTAGTTTACTCATTAATGTCTTCAAGATGTAAAACGCAAGCCATCTACCTCACTGGCAGCATATGACATCGCTCTACTTGAGGCATGGTATCGGGCTGCATGCGAAGTGCGAGGTAAGGTCTTGAAGGATCCCTTTCCTGTTGCTCGCTGAATAAACGTAAAAGACGATCATCATAATCGAGTGCGTCTGGTAGTTATACTGCATGACTTCGAACAACTGGAGCCTCAGGTCGTTCAAGATATGTTTGAAATATGCAGGTCAGACCGCCCTTTCTTGGTACTTGCCTCCTTATCAAATGTCTCTTAGCTCGTATATTCCACGCCTACCGCTTGTGTTTATCCTGGCGTTGTCTTCACCCCCTTCTCCATCTTACATTCATGCAACATATCCTCAGTCCACGCTGGCCTTACTGCGAGTGAGAGACTGCCCTTTCCCCCCAGCTGAGCAGTCTATGCACAGTATTCTATTGAAGGTTTGTCGAATTTCGGCGCTACCAATTATGCACACTGATGGAAGCCATCAAGACATTTTTTGATCCTACTTTCGAGCCAGAGACTATGATGGGTCCGACAGCTATTGACTTCGCGGTCGAGTTTTTCACTCGTCACAGCTCATCGTTCGACGGTCTATTATCCATATTTCAGGTGTGCTATCGTTTCTTTCGACAATGATTGAAAATAAACATGATCAATTGTAGCTTGCTCATATGAAACACTTTGAGGAGCCTCTCAGTGTGCTCGCCCCTGCTCAACCGTTCGGACGGTCCAAAGATGCTGCCAAAGTGCTCCTTACGCCTGATGCTTTCCCCTTCCTCGATGCTGTCTTTGCTCGGGTGCACGAGTCGACGCTCATCGCACCTGTTGAACATGCTACTCGCTGGCGAACTGCCACTGTCGATTCACTCTTATCTTCAGTCGATGCTGCCCGTTATACTTTCCGGATGCGCACGAAGCTGTTACGGATAGCATTCCAGCTTGTGCTCCATATTCGCCAATTCATGCTGGCACAAGGATACAAGGCCGCACAAGGTGAACAGACAGTGCCCGAACTGATGTGCTTGGCGTTGCGTGGACGTCTGGGCAGTGTATACGGAAATTTGTGTTCTATAGTCAGGTGTGTGAGTTTGGACTACATTGTCGATAGAAGCAGTTGATTGAGCCGTTGCTGCTCGCTGCAGCAAGCTATCAGCAACAAAACTTGATGACTTCGTGCGTGTCCTACATGATTTCTTCAAGGCTGTTCCAGAGGATGTAAGAGCAGAGGAAGCCGAAGTCATCTCACGCGTGGATACAGCATATACTATGCTCGGTCGGGATGCTAGCGCCCAGGATATATCAGATCTCCTCGGGAATTGGTTGTCAGAATATTTCAAGTACGTCCCGCCGTCAACCACCACGGTTGTTGATACTTAAATTATTTTATGATCAGGTTACGCATTGTTGCACTGGAAGATACTCCGTTGTGGGACATCTGGTGCACTGGCTCGACGCCGTTCCCATCCGAGGTATTTAACGCCTACACGTTCGTATTATTAAATTGATGCAAGCTGATTCGTTGCCTCTTGTTTCTTCTCCCCAGTTGATCAACCCATCGCCTCGTGCTTCCGTCCTCGCAGGATTGATCCGTCCCCAAGACTACGTGTCCCCCAGACACCCCAGTGAGGATGACGAGGATGACGACCTTCCTGACACAAGCATCCTATTCAAGGGCTATCTGGAAAGCGGAAAGATGATCAATGTCTATGACTGGTTTGAGTCGTTCGCGGTCGTCTTGGAAGCTCGCACACGGCGCTTCATAAAGAAATCTATTCCTGATGATACGCGTGGAAACTCTGCGACACCGTCGAGGAAGGGGAAACAGAAGCAGGTGGAGGACGAAGTCGTTAATGGGAACGCGGGAGAAGACGAGGAGGAATGGCACATGGAAGTGCAAGCGCGGTTCATCCGCGCCCTCCAGGAGCTGGACTATTTGGGATTCATTAAACACACTGGGAGAAAGGCAGACCATGTCATGCGGACTGTTTTCGACTCTCCGGAATAATTGAAGTGGGCGTTATATTCGTCTGAAGTTCGTCGGGTAGTATTGTAGATGCCGCTGACATTCTCTTTAGTGTCTATTTGAACTATTTACTTTGCAGGTGTGTACGACTTGTCAATAATAATAAAACCAGGCACAAGTTTTCCTTGGTTCATTCCACGGTCGGTAGCGGCCGGTGTGCCGTCTAAGTTCGGAGTAGCGCCGACGAACGGCTGATTAGGTGAGACTCTTGACATTGGCGTCGCGGGGCTTTGAATCAGACATTCTGAACACCTGCATGAGTGGCATGTATGTAGACATCTCAGACTTAAACAGACGCGTCGATGTCCTCGTGCACTCAGAGTTGCTCAGAACTGCCGTACGCATCCGTCCATCGCCGAGAGCCCGGATTTGACGCCTGAGGACCATTATTGGAACTCACAATGGCTCATGGGTGACAGAGACTTGACGTGGTCTCCTGTGCCAATGACAAGGTCTAGTGGTGAGCTGAGACTTCTCCAACTGATTTGCAGTGTGGACTACGCATGCAGCATGTCATTGCATGTGTAGTGACTGTTTAAATTCACCCGCGACATCGCAGGACATCGCCCGGCGACACCAGGCGACACCCGGGATCGACGTACATAAATGGGTTCCTTTATTAGGCAACTGTCATGCGAGCTATTATTGGCGGATGAACTGTTCCTTGAGAACTTCCAATCACAATCCGGCTGAAGTGACACAAATAATCTCATGCCCACGGATAATCGATTAATCGGTAGAGCGGGCGCTGATAGATGATGTCTTATTCGTTCCGTCTCAGGGAACGCGTAAAAAGTTCGAACTCCGTCATATACTCTTCACTGCCTCTCTTTCTCTCCTTCGTCTCCAGGTTCCAGCTTTAAGTATCATCAGCACATACTCAGCTTTTTCACAAGCTCCCCACACTCCCTTGAATAACGCTCCTTCTCCACGATAGAAAAAGCAATGTTCAGTAAGGCCATCATTCCTCTCGTCCTCGCAGCCTCCGCGCTTGCCAACATTTTTGTGCGTGATTATCAGTTTATCGAAGAATATTGAATTGACACGATCCACCTGGTTTTGTAGATCACTGCCCCTGTGGCATCTACCACTTTCACCGGTGGTCAACAGGCGACCATCACCTGGCAGGACGACGGTTTGACCCCATCCCTAACCTCTTTCGGCCCTGCATTGGTTGGCATCTACGTCGGCAATGCTAACCAGCAGGTCAGTTATTCTAAAGTACATAATACGGTGTACTTATTTTTTTTTTTTTCAGACGTTGCTACAAACCATCACTGCCAGCGTTGACGTTTCAACCACTGCGTCAATCGTTTTCACCCCGGATGGCACCATTGGCCCCGACGGCAGCGATTAGTAAATGGTCTACTTGTTACACTTCATCACAAGGCTGATTAAACATCTTCCAGCTTCATTCGTTTCCAGTCACTCAGCCTGAAAGATGCTACTAACGCTCAATACCCTGCTGAAGCCTTCTCTGCTAAGTTCACGTGAGTAATTTTTAGTCCGCGTTTCGGGGAAAAAAATAATAACCGTTCATTATCTGCTTGATAGATTGACTAACATGACCGGAACTTTCAACTCTACCGTCCAAGCTGAAATTAATGGCCAATCGACAGCACCCATTGGTGCAACTGCTAGCTCTTCGGCAACTGGTGTCACCTCCGCAAAGACTAGCGCCACAACTTCCCATGCTACTAGCGCCACTTCTAGTGCAAAAGCCACTTCAACTTCCAGCACGGGCGCAGCAGGCAAGGTTGGCGTCGCTGGCGTTGCATGCTTCATTGGCACCGCTGCATCCCTTCTCGGAGTAGCCCTGTTCTGATAATCTAATTTTACGTTCTGGTTGGCATCTTTGGAACATTTTTCATCGGTTGGATGTTACTTGGTATCATTTGGATAGAGAGGCTGTAGTTCTCTTGACGGTGTACGGCGTGTCAGTAGAATCTACTCAGGATCTTTAATAACGAAACGGAACACTAATTTGCTAATTGCTCTGTGTACGTGTACGGATACAACACGCATGAGTGCCGGGTCTGACTACCGACGTAATCCTGCAAGAAGGGCTCGATGGTAATATCATACCACGCGCGAAGTGAATGTGACCGATCATCGCCCTTTCAAAAGGCCCGATTTCCGCTGCCCACATTTGTGTTGCGGAGAGGCCAAGTAAGCTGTGTCACAACTGAAATATTGGTTAGCATCGTCATTGCCGTTCACGATACAAGAATGGACACACATACCAATGTTGCACCTAACCACCACGAGGGGGAGCTCCTCTACCTCTGCCACGGCCTCTCCTCGGTGGTCCTCCCCTACCAAGAGGCGGGTCAACAACAGCAGGGCCTTCGGCAACGCGAATAGGCTGCGGGCGTTGGATAATCATAGGGCTGATAGGAGTATGTCCGTCCCCGCGCTGCAGAATATTCAGAACACCAGGGCTGGGAGAAGATGCATCCTTCAATTTTCCTGGAACATCTTTCTTCACAGCTTCGCTGGCAGGACCTGGCTGAGCTTCCTTCTCACGTTTCTTTCCCCCATTGGGGCCAACAGCACCGTTCAACGCAGCCTCGAAATGCCGTCCCAGACCAACGACTGGACGTCCTTTGCGATTGCTTGCGGCTGGAGCGGATGGCGCGGGCTCTGTACTGACAGAAGGAGCGGGTTGTGCTACTGGTTTGGGAGGGAGTGATGCAGTAGCAGGGATTTTAGGTGCCTGCTGGCGCGCAGCGCGGGGTGATCGAGGAGTCGTTCGAGCAGTAGGTGCATGAGGCTTGGCAGGCAGATTAGCAGTCTCGGTAGAGGCGCCTTTGGCGGCAGGATTTCCTTGTGTAGTCTGAGCAGGAGAAGCGACTTTCTGTGCCGCAGCCGCGGCAGCTTTCTTTGCCTTGCGGCTCAGAGGAGCCGGCCCGGCTTCGGGCTGTTTCTGCGATGCTACAGTAGGGGCAGTAGCTTTCTTCTTGACCTCCTCTTTCCTGAAAGTATTTGCGACGGTAGAGTCCTTGTAGTGTGCATGGTTACGGAGGATAGCTTCCTTATCTTTCTGAGCTGACTTCTCTGCCTTGAGTGCTTCAAGGAGAGGCGTAGTCGTTGGCGCAGCAGGTGGTTGAGATGCTGCAACTGCACGAGAAACAGATATTAGAAAGATCAACAATGCAGCACATGACACGATCCTTACTTAGTGACTCAAGGGATACATGCTCGGACTTCTCAGTGTTCTTGAGAGTTTCGAGGAAAGATATGTAATCTTCGTCTACGGGCCATTAGCGTAGTAATATTTCAGACGCTGATCCAACTGCACCTTTATCAATCGTTGCATTCCTCGCATCGGGCTTTCTCTTCTCTGAGGGTATCTTCTGGAACGGAGCGAACTCCACTACTGCCTGGAACTCATTACCTGCAACAGAGATACTCAACTGCAATGGTGTGACCATACTCAACATCACAAACCTGCCTTGTCCCTGAAGAGATGACCATCATATTCGCGGCTGAACATTGCAAGCACCTCCTCGTTCTTAAATGCAATATACGCCCGTGAAGGGACATTCTCCTGGTTCTGCCTGCCATCACAACACGACACTGATTCACACCGCAAGAGCGTAGACTATAGTATAAACGCACCTCTTGCGTAGCTTTCCAGCATAATACACCTTCCAAGTGACAGAATCATCAGTAACCCATGCTTGAACGCTCTGCCAGAATATCTCCTCGGGAAGGTTGGGAGGGAGACGGCGCACGACCGTTTTCAGGCGTTCAGTTCCATGAGGTGCGACTTGGGGCTTGGGATCTTTCTGCCTCTGCTTCACCTGATTGCGCTTGGGTTCTGCAACGGACATCGGACACGGCAATATTAGGCGCTTGCAGGCTCGACGCTGAACGATCGAAACTCACACAGTCACAAAATTCGCGGCCCGGGACGTGCCGGTTTTCAAACTCCGTCAGGGGTCAGCTTGCATTTCATTCTCTCTCGATTGATTAATTGTGTCTCCAGCGTATGGGCGGACCCAGGGACTTGATGTTCCGACGGACCAAAACGAGGGAAATTACGTGCCGATATCCGCAGAACGAGAGGCGGAGTCGCGACCTCCTGGAGACCAAAAAACGAAAGGTTAGCGATATTGCGCGATCGCGTTAGTTTACTGAACATTACACAAAAAGTATCGCAGGTGAAGGCAGCATCGAAATATTCCCGACGCACAAAGAAAAGTAAGGTAGGCAACATCGACATACGTCATTAGTTTAGTCTTAGGTGGTTCCGCGGCGCACGTGTCAGCAAGCGACTGTGCCTCGCCCCAGACGGCTTTCGATGATTTGTTTCTTGCCGACAACTTAAAACAGCTTCAACGCGTCAAACCCAGAGGCTGTTCGAACAGTCTAAAGGCAGCTCGGGCCTCAACAACAGAGCTATTGGCCACCGTTCAGCACATGGGTATTCACTTTCAACACCATGGAATTTTCGCCGATTTATTTCTCCAACAACCCATGATATGGATTGCCTGCTCTCCTAATAGTTCGTTATGGTTTCACTCTGAACAAACTTGACTCTTGGCGAAGGCGTGGCACGGGACTTTTGCTGAGAAGCATAAGGCTCTAGCCTGAGGTGAATCGATGTAGGTCGTTCGGGCTCGGCTTAACGCAGAAGATTCGTCGTTTTGCTGTCTGGTGATAAGCACATTGCATATGATTCTTACTCTTACTGGCGACATGGATTTGGATTTCCAGGAAGGGAGTGACGCTCATAGTGCCTCCAGGATGGAACTAAGTTTAGATGAGATCTACGAATTAGTGAATA
>PVYJ01001837.1:0-10300 GCA_002995095.1 Rhizopogon sp. AM-2018a | reverse complement strand
CATCATCTGGGAATATCAGTGGCTCACCAGTTTACTGATGGCCTCAGGCCATCGTCTTGGAACTGGTGTCACCATAATCAATCTACCCCATGGATATGGGTCAACTGTACTAAGTCGATCTGCTGTTTATCTTCATAGCAATGCGATCCGGATTCTATAAATTCAGCAACCTTCGCGACAGATCCTTTTTTGATGAAGGCATCCGATGATCCGGGTCCACCTCTGAGACGACTCAAGCTCTGTGCTCCTTAGCACCGTCCCAGAACCCTTGACCTGCTGTTGGCATGACACGCTGTAACCATCTCACCAGCATCCCAGTGACCTTGATTCTTGATTGGAGGTAAAGATTTGTTGAATTTATGTAATGATGTAAATTTTAGATGACGGTTGCGTTTCACCCACTGATGCTTCCTTGCCTGGAAGGCCCTGGATCAACAGAAGGAGTGCTACTTGCTAGCCTACGTCTAAATCGGTACTGAGTTATGAATGATCAATCGAAGAATTTCTGGTGACGCTGTGCCCCAGCACTCTCAATCAACCCCATCTCCTCAGCCGTCAATTCCGGAACGTTGGCCGTATCAAGATACTCCTTCATCCTATCCGCCTTCGACGAAGTGCTGATCAATACTACGTTAGCCCCTCCATACCTAGGGCACTACCGACAAACGAAACTTACGTGACGACCAGGATGCCCTGCTGCTGCAACCACTTGTTGAGCACCTGACTGCTTGACACAGGTTGTCCTCGAGTGGATTCGAGGCGTTCCCGAATCTTCTCAATGACTGGATCCACTGGTCCTCCTTGTGCGCGAAAGAGGGGCGAAAGGCCACCGTAGGAGGAGGTGACGATGTCGAATTCTTTGTGCAACGCAAACACAGGTTGTAATGACTTCCACGTATACGGGTGGATTTCGACCTTGTCAGGGAGAGAGTCGTCAGAATCAACGTTATAGGCCATCGCATTCTGCTCACCTGGTTGACCGATGGCGGACACTGAGCGTTCTCCAAAATCTCCTGCAAATGCTCAACTTCAAAGTTCGACACCCCAATGGACTTCGCCAGCCCTTCCTTCTTACACTCCTCCATAACCTTCCAGACTGCCTTCAGCTGGCCCACATGGTGACTAGGATTGTGCACAAGGTACAGATCCACGTATTCCATGCCCAACTTCTCCAGCGACTCCTTCAGCGCAGTCTTGGCTGTCTGACCAGGCGGAAGAATATTCAGCTTGGTGGTGATGAAGAGCCCGGAGCGCGGTGTGCCGGAGGCTTTGATGGCAGCGCCCACCGTCTCTTCATTTTCGTACATCTGGGCACAGTCAAGATGCGTGAACCCGCTGGCAATTGCAGTTTGCATTGCGGTCTGTGCATCTTGCTGGTAGAATGCCGTGCCGCTGCCAAATGCGATCCAAGGGACTTGGTTGCCATCGTTGAGAGCTAGTGTGGATATAGCCATGCTGTTCATATTGAAGTACACGAGAAGACCTGGGTAGGAATACGGAATACTGTACTTATACCTGCGGTAAGGCACTCCGTGGAAACTGGGTTATCAAAATACCTATTCACGAAGGTCACCAGTGAGGTCACCTGGCCAGCGTGGTGCTTACTGATATCTGTTATCATACCAAGACTTTTTGGAGCGGGACGTCAGTATGGCACACGGAACTATCTTTATAGTTTATCGGTACCAAACATGATTGGATTATTACGATGTGAGTCCACACTGAAATTAATTAAGCCTGACAAGTTACTTAATACAGCTTCATCACTTTCAAACCCGTACCATTTCCTTTACGAATGAATACTAATCGACATTGCGCCTCTATCCGGGGACAACGCTCGGCCTTGGCCAAGTTGCTGAGCGTGGAAGCATAAAGAAGACAATGTACTGGACTTCCGCAGGACGGAAGTACCGTAACTCAGAGTTGCGCCACTCGCGTAGGCTGGTCTTTCCGTTGAAAGAAAAATCTTTAAGCATAGGAAGCAGGAGCATGTGCAACATATGCTCGATGTAGTCCTTCGCTATTGTCTTTGGCTATTAGAATGGTTCGCTGGAGACGATGGAACAATAACCTTGCCATGTCCCCAGTCTTTCTGCGCACCAAAATGACGAAGGTACAAGTGGACTTTGCATTCCGGTGCTTGCATGTGCAACAGCTGTCCATCTTCCTCTCTTGGCGGGTGTCGTCCGTCTGTCCGGGTTCTCGGGGTTAGAATAAGAAGTCAATGAAGGTCATCGTTGTACTTGCTCTGCAATCTCAAAGGAGAATTTGACGCGTGATTTGACCACCAAGGTTATAGGCCAAGTTCGTTAGAGTTAGGACGGGAAAGAGTATTCAATACTAGTCTTTCCTTGTCCGTGGTTCGATATTCAATGAGGGTCTACATGACCGGTTTTGCTATGGAGCAGAAGCTCGGAACACGTTATCTTCTAGTACTACTAGTAGGACAGTAACCTATGGGCAATCAAGGGTGGTATGTACATTAACAGCTTAGTATCTCTTTCTTGGCCGCGGCGCCTTGATGTGACTCATGTATGCGCTGGGAGGGTTTAAATTAGATATTGCGCCGGCACCGCCATTGTTCAATTCTGCCCGATATAGGGGATTTCACGCGTGCGTCAGCCCTGTGCAAAATAAAAACCCTTTCCAGGCACCAAACAACACTTGGACTGAACCTGCACGTTGCAACATTGCGACATTCAGACGAACCGTACTCAAATTTCCAGTTAACATTTGCTAAACATGTCTTACAGAGGCGAACGAGGACGGGGTGGCTTCGACGGAGGGAGGGGAGGACGAGGAAACCCAGTTGACCGGGGGCGCGGTGGCTTCGACAGAGGGAGAGGAGGACGAGGAAACCCAGTTGACCGGGGGCGCGGTGGGTTTGGCTCGGGAAGCGGAGGGCGAGGAAGCCCAGTTGACTGGGAACGCAATTCACCCTCACCTTCTGGCTTTCGTGGCGGTGACCGTGGCGGTCGAGGGTTTGACAGAGGTGGTCGAGGTTTTGACAGAGGTGGTCGAGGGTTTGACAGAGGTCGGGGTCGGGGAAGCTTTGGTCCTCCCAGAGCACAAGGCGGGTCAGTACCACACTTTGGAACAGTGTCATGCTCTAAACCTATAATTTATGCAGTGTTTTCCTTGAGAACCAAACAGCAAATATCGACGCACGAGTCGCCGACGACTCTGACAAGGCACTTGTCACTCGTTTGCAGAAATCCCAGCTCGGGAATGACCCCGATAGCATGCCCTTGCGCCCTGACTTTGGCACTGTTGGAGAACATATCAAACTTCGCACCAATTTCTTTCCTGTCCGCGTTCCCAAGGGTTCACTCAATGAATACGTTGTTGCCATCACCCCAGCGGCTGGAACAGCTACTCGTCGCGTTAAGCATCGTATATTCCAGCTTGCAGAGCAGACTACTGCGTGGAAGCTGGCTGGCATGAGTGGCACTGTCGCACACGACAGCAGTGCGAAGCTCATTTCGGCCCGGGCCCTCGCACAGCCTCTTGCCATCAAAGTGCCATATTATGACGATGACCAACCCGGGCCTCCGGCGAAGGGTGACAAATTGAAAGAGTATACACTCACAATCACATTTGTCCAGGAGATCAATACACAGGATCTAATGAGGTAAATAGGTCATGCAAGTCTGGGACTCGTCACGACTCATTTCTTAAATGGCAGTTACTTGAATGGAGATGCCCAGCATCGGAACTACAACACTCTTCCCGTTATTTCTGCGCTGAACTTGATTCTTGCCGCGCATCCACTGCGGAGCGGCATCAAAGTCGGTCAAGACCGCTATTTCTTTCGCTCTGCTGCTGCTCCACAGTCCCTTGGTGGTGGGCTGGAAGCATGGAAGGGCTTCTACTCCTCCGTGCGCCCAGCTCACCGTCAGCTGATGGTGAACGTCAACGTCTGCACCACAGCGTTCTATACCCCTGGAAACCTTGCGGTGCAGATGAAGATATTCCAAGAATCCACTTTCGGCGCACGAATGGAAGCGTTCTGCAGAAGTGTTAGGGTCAAGACTACGCATCTTGGCTATCGAAAGACAGTCAAGTGTCTTACACGCCAGACCGCACGCCAGTACAAATTCCCGTGTCAGGAACTTGGAAGACAAGTTACAGTGGAGCAGTATTTCCTTGAGAGTGAGTAATACACTTTCTCCTTCAAGTGCTGACGCTATATTGTTCACAGAATATAAGATTCGATTGAAGTACCCTGAGTTGCCGCTTGTCGACGTGGGTGGGCAAAAGAAGAACTACTTGCCGGCCGAAGTCTGCGAAATCCTCCCTGACCAGCCTTTCCGTGGCAAGCTTACGGATGAGCATACTGCGAACATGATAACAATCGCATGCCAGCCACCTAATGTCAATGGCAGCGCTATCGTGAACAAGGGTCTCGACGAGCTTGGGTTTTTACACCCAGGTCCCACACTCACTTCTTTTGGTGTATCTATCGGGCCCGAGATGGCAGTTGTCTCCGGTCGGATCCTCCCAAAGCCTGGACTCAAGTATGCCAATAACGTGTCACCCGCAGTTGACGACCGCGCTTCATGGAATCTGCGGAACATTCGCTTTGCTGTGGGCGCGCGTCTGGACAAGTGGGCCGTCCTGCTCATCGGCGATGGTAATCGTAGAGACGAGTTCACGGGTCCTGATGACCCCGCACTCGTATCTGTTATCAACGGGTTCATGGCCATGTGCAGGGCGAGTGGGATGAATGTAGGAAGAGAACTGCCTCCGGTTGTAGCTGCAAGCCTCCCACCGAAAAATGGTGCTGAACCACTCAGAAATAGTGCTATCACGGCTATTCGTGAGACACTGACGAAGAAGCTGAAATCAAAGCCCGACTTGGTGCTCGTGATGTTATCGAACGGTGACAAGAACATTTACGAGGGGCTGAAGCATCTATGCGATGTCTACCTGGGCGTTGCCACTGTCTGCGTACACGTGGCCAAGATTCGGAAGGAAAAGGGACAGCCGCAATACTTCGCAAACGTGGCCTTGAAAGTGAACATGAAATTGGGCGGTGTTAACCATAAACTGGATGAAAACACGAGTCGGTGGCTTTTAGGCATGCCGACGATGGTAGTCGGAATGGATGTGACCCATCCTGGTCCTGGAAGTGCAACAGGAACACGTAAGTGCTACCTTCGAATCGTTCGGCTTGGTACTCATTCCTTCGACAAAGCCTCAATTGCCGCAGTAGTTGCAAGTGTGGACAACCAATTTGCTCAGTACCCTGCCAGTCTCGAAATCCAGAAGTCGCGGAAAGAGGTATGGACCTTAAGGCAGTCCCTGTTTTTTGTTTTTCAATAACAACCTACCTAGATGATCACCAACCTGAAGGACATGATGGTCGAGAGGCTTAAACTTTTCCAGCAACGTGGTAAAATACTGCCGCAACGTGTCCTGGTTTACCGTGACGGCGTTTCCGAAGTGCGTTTTCTCTTTACGAAGCTGTGTACAGGCTACTCATATTTGATTCAGGGACAATTCAACATAGTTCGGACGGAAGAGCTTCCGGAGATTTTGAAAGCCTTCCATACCTTTGATCAGCCAAAGAAACCCTATCGCCCTAAGCTGACTATTGTCATTTGTGGTAAGAGGCATCACACCAGATTCTATCCCACCGAGAGGAAGGACGCTGCGCATGACGGCAACCCAAAGCCTGGAACAGTGGTTGATCGTGGTGTCACGGCGGTGTATGACTTCGACTTTTTCCTCCAGGGTGACTGTTATTTCTTGAAAGAGTATCATTTGCTTCGCTTACGATCTTTTTTTTGGCAGCCCATGGCGGTTTGCAGGGTACCACGAAGCCAACTCACTATTACGTCGTTCACGATGAAATTGGCTTCAAAGCAGACAATCTTCAAGGCCTCACGAACGCCCTGAGTTACATGTTCGCGCGCGCCACCAAGGCGGTGAGCCTTGTGTCTCCGGCATATTATGCTGATGTTGCGTGCGAGCGCGGGCGATGTTACTTGAGAAAGCTGCTCCAGGGCTATATTGGAGGTGGCACGACAGTTAGCGGTAGCGCCAGCACCAACGAAGCAGACGTCGAGCAGGAAGCAAAGGCACTCTGGCAGGAAGGTCTCTCTTCGGAGAAAAATAAATTGAAGGACACCATGTTTTACTTATGACCGTGCGTACAAGTTTCTTCTGGCTACTGATTGTCGTGCTATGCAAGTCATAGGCTCGTTTAATTCCTGTATCTCATATGTGTATAGCTGAGTTGTTCTTGTGCTGCTGAATTAGCTAGTTTCTTGTATTTCTCGTATATGTATGTCTCAACCTTCACATTTTTCGCTATCTACGGTTTCTGTTTGAATATACTTGATCTTGACGGACTGCAAGACACAAATGCTCGCTTAATACGTAGCGAATTTAAGTTCGAATGACGTTATCCGGGCGTTGAAGTGGAGTGGGCAAGAGTACAGCACTCGTCGAGTCCTATTTGAACCAGATCCTAACCTTCAGCGTGATCTTCTTTGGTCATCCTGCTCTTCGGTAGTCTCCCGTAGGCAGACCCTAAGAGAATGAAGATAGTCGTTCCTTCTCTATTAGGGCTCTTCGGTATGCATTCAAAAGTAATACTTTGCTCAGATTGATTCGTCAAATCTGCTCAATATGGGGCCGGACAAATTGTCCCCGAGCCGACGTTCCGTGCCTTCGATTCCCACTCTATCAGACTGGCCTTTCCTGCAGTATATAAGCTAGTACTTTAGTTCTAATGAGATAGTTGATTATTCCCCCCAAACAACACGAAGCTTACTTCGGCCAGTTCTATTCTAAGTCCTTTAAGTCAACTCTATTCTCGTGTGTACTACCGTTCTCTGAACGCCACATTCTTGCTATCCGTCTTGCGGCTTCAGACTCGGACATTCGTGTGGTTGTCAGATGTCTGTAAATGATATCTTGCTTGTCGGCCTGGGTGCAGTTGGAACAATATGTACGTACACGGTGTTTCCTGGAGCCCAAACCATTTGGACGATTCATGTAATATAATCATATTGACAAAGTACTAACCCACTACTCGTAGATGCTTACATCCTCCAAAGTAGCAAGCTTGCGCGAGTCACCGTTGTTGCCAGAAGTAATTATGATGTCGTGAATGGTAGGGGGGTTCCGTGCGATTTGAATTTGACACTCATAATGCTGATCAATGTTCCATGGGACCAGCCAAGGGTATGCACATCAGGAGCAAAAAGTATGGCACTCACGATGCCTGGAGACCTTATCGCCGTAAGTCATGTCCAGCGCACTCGTTCTCGTCAGCGACAATCAATCGCATATCTCTGGTTTATAGTGGCATCGTCGGTTGCAGAAGCCGCCGACCGGCCGTATTCCTACGTGATCCTGACAACCAAGGCAATTCCAGAGGTGATAAAAACACCTCGGATCCTAGAACCACTGCTTTCTCGTCCATATATCGAAAGGCACTCCCAACCCACTTATATCTTGCTTCAAAACGGACTCGGAGTGGAGCGAGATTTGTATCACAGCGTGAAGGCTCTCAACCAAGGTGAACCAAAGATCATCAGCACTGTTGTATATATCGCCACGAATTTGGTGGAGAAGAATATTGTCGATCACCATGATTTCGTGAGCCAAAATGGTTCATCATAAGCAACTTCTGACACATCGAGCTTTCATAGGATCGGATTACCATTGGGATGTATAGACATGGGGACCACCTCACCACTACCAATTCCCCTGATGAAAATGCTATTTTGACAGATTTTGGGACCATGCTTGAAACAGGAGGATCAGAATTGACCATTGCGACAGAGATACAGCGCAAGAAATTTGCGAAGACATTTTTGAATGTAGCATTCTCCTCCTTTGCAACCCTCACCGGGTCTTCTCCTACAGCGATGTTTCGACCTCCGCCTGAAGGGGGTCAATCATACACTTCACCTCAAACAGCAACAATTGTCGAGAAGAACATTATTCCTGTTTTACGTGCAATTTTTCAAGAGATGATCGCACTTGGTGAAGTAAAATTGTAAGATTGTTTTTTTGTTTTTCTCATCTATTTTTTTTAGGGCGCGCATTGGGCTACGCAGATGACAAAGATGGTCTCCCTTCTTCCCTCGTTGATAGTATTATATTAAAGACGGCGGAGCTACACCGTGACCCTGCTAATCAAATTCTCCCGAGCATGCTCCTTGACGCCAAGAATGGACTGCCTATCGAGGTGGAGGTGATTGTAGGGGAGGTGGTCAGAATGGCCAAGGAGATGGGGGTAGACGTGCCGGTAAGCAGATTTTCACCATCGCCATGATCTTAGCTGATCGCTAGCAACGGAAACCACTGCAGCGGATTGAAACTCTATATGCTTTGTTGGTTATCATCCAGAACCAAATTCTTGGTGGGTTGAGAAAGCACAAACTCTAGACACAGTGCTAGTGACTCTCCCGTGTCATTGAATGTCATAGAATTCTGGTCACAAACTACCAGACCACCGAGGACCCAGTTCTGATCACAAGAACATGAGTAAAGCGTACGAGTGTATTGGTACCGTAACTCCCGTCTCTCATCATCTGAAGCCCTGTTTGAGCATCCGACTGCATGATTGAGAGTGTGTTGTGGGTCAGATTCCTATGCAATCTAGCAACCATATTTGCTACAATGACGGAAGACCTTCAGGAAATTAGGTACTTGCTTCTACATCTATGAACAGACTAATGGCGTCATTTCATCCATAGCTACAGGGATTGCCGGAAGCCTCCCTTGCTCCACTGTTATTGGGGTCACATGTGGACTGTACGTTCAAGTAGTTCCCCGCCAGCGGTGGCCGGAAAATATCAGTCAACGGAGATTACACGAGTGCTAGATCTCCAGTCTTAACACAGCATCAAGAACCCGGCCACTGTGGTTTTGAAATATGCCTTGTGAGTTAACGGTGGTCAGACAGCTTAAGTATATACGTTCCTTATCTGTTGCGGTCAAGGTGCGCAAATTTCATCTATCTTCGGTCAACTACATCATTGTGATTTACCAGATTGAAATTCGTACACATGGGGTTTCTTATCAAGTGCTTTGATTGCACAAACCTCCTTTAATACCAAATTTGAAAGAGAAGGTGGCCGATGATACTTCGCGATTAGTCTCCCGTAGGCAGACCCTAAGAGAATGAAGGTAGTCGTTCCTTCTCTATTAGGCTTCACGATGACTAGTAATCAGATGAACGTAAGTGGTGCCGCCACGTCCGGTTCAGAACCACGGTTTGAACCATGGTCCGCATGTCGGCTAGAACCCCAATATGATTCTCGGTTCTGAGTCTTTCCTCGCGACGGTACCCTTGGGGCTGGAATATATAGACCTTATGGGCTATAGCTGGTTTGGGCTGGGTGAAGCTCTGTGCGTAGTTTGGAGAGCGCGGGGTGCAAGTGCAGATGTACTCGAGAGTTGTTGTGAGTGCACAGGCCGGAGGGATTGGCTCGACCCTAGGTTCGGTTCTCGGTTCTCGGTTTTCGATTTTCGTGACCGCGCAGTTACATAAAAGAAAAAAGCGCGCCCAAGAGAGACCTTCTGAATGCGGCGTTTGCAATTGATTCTCCACCATAGGATCATTGTACCGAGCAGGACAGCCAACCAGACTCACATCTATCTGGTTCCCAAGCTCCCAGCGTAAGCACTTATCTCAATATCATGATGCATACCATGCTATGTCAAAGGTCAGCGTCCATACACTGATCAGAGAGAGGATTCGTTTTACGTTAACAATTTCAAGCTTTTTTCAAGCCTACGCGAGCACTCTCATTGGTGGAGAGACTCGCTTAGACAGTGAGTCCGTAACCAATCCCTGGACTATCCCAAACCGAGGGCTCAATGAGCGGCTAAAGTTGTAGATGCCAGGTGCTACTAGTACCAGCATACAACTTGAAATTCACCCCCCCCGCCATTCAAATATGCGCAGTTACTCCTTGCAGAAGATGTGACTGGTGTAAGCTTACTCTTCTGAAAGACGTAACTATGAACACATTCATCATTAGTCATTCCCGGTACTTAGATGCGGCATTCACAGATGGAAGTTCAGAACGCATATATGTCGCCGTAACTACCTGACAGCTCAGAGCTCTGTCGTTTCTGTCGGTGCCCTACTTTGGTGAGTACGTCATAGGCTCAGAGCATGCAACGTGGTGACTGCTTTTGTACTTAGCAATTGCTGTACATGACACATGACACATTGACACATGTAGGCGGAGGCCGAGCAATTCTTATCAAATTGAATGACCCGGAGTGAGTCTTGCCTCCCCTGTTACCCGTCCGAAATTCGTCGGCCCCC
>PVYJ01001820.1:19524-33228 GCA_002995095.1 Rhizopogon sp. AM-2018a | reverse complement strand
TGGATGCCGAGGCGAAAACGCGTCAGCAAATGGAGAGTCGGGGATGGGCGCCCCCGCGCCGCTACGATTCGAGTATTGACATGGACAAGTAAAACATCATCGTCATCATCAGCACACATCATCACGGTACATTGCATCAAGCTTCATTTCTATATACACTGATTTTGCACTGCTTTCAATCCACTTCTTTCCTTGGACGATCCTAGCGCTCATGCACCGTCTTTGACCGCGAGCCAAGAAGGCCTACTAGAGATATCTTTCCACCATCTACACATTGACCCTCAGTCAGTCCCATTCACAACAAACAGTAACACATCTCATCTCTCACCTAGCAACATTAGGCCTGCTCTCGAACAACTCCCCATAAATCTGGGTGAACATCGTACCGTACGGCAAGTGCGCCAAATCGGCGAGCGTGACAGCCTATCAAAGCGTCGTCAACTTCACCGCCCATGATGGTAAAAACGACAGAAATGCGATATGATACTCACATCGCCAGCGAGATACTGTTGTTTACCCAGAATCACGTCGTATACGTCCAACTTGGGGGTAAGTGCCGCCAACAGCTCAGTGACTTTCTCATCGTTGGTCTTCAGACCGCGGCGTCTTGAGAAAGAGAGGACTCGTGAGCTGTGTTTGAATCGATGAGCGGGATCGACTACTCACAGCTTGAATACTTTTTCGAAACAAATGGGCGCGACGAAACTGTTGAAGTTGGACGTCTCGATCGAAGCTGCTTGCTCAAACAGGGCCTCTGCCTGAGGGTCTGTAGGGATCAATGAGGTGCCCTGGTTGGGGTATTTCTTGGCGAGGTATCTTGAAATCGCGCGGGATTCGTATAGAATGAAACCGTCGTCATCCTGCGTGCGTCCAAGTTGTAAGCGAGTAGTGACTTGGATGAAGATCGGATGTCAACTCACGATGTACGGGACCTGTCCGAAAGGCTGATTCGCTATGAAGCCTGGGGCCTTTTGCTCGCCTTTGGCGAGGTCGACGGGGATCAGCTCATAGGGGATCTCCTTCTCCTTGCAGACAAGAGCGACGAGGCGCGTGCAGGTGGAAGTGGAGGAACCGTACAACTTGACCATTTGATCTGATGACTGGGGGATATCTGGAGGTATTTGGATGCTGGAAGTCGATGGAACGCAAGTCCCTTTATACCTGAGCTCGACCGACTATCGAGTCCGGACTCCGCATACATGATTACGATAAGATCACGGGTGTGCTGAGTAAATCTGTGCTGATTGAGGAAAAGTTTCGTTCCTACTGCCTAGCTAGCTTCACGATCACACATCAGATGTCAAATGCGAGAATCCAGCACGGAAGAGTACTAGATCTGGCAGTGCTATTTGATCTTTGCAC
Source organism: Rhizopogon sp. AM-2018a (assembly GCA_002995095.1). Classification (NCBI taxonomy): domain Eukaryota; kingdom Fungi; phylum Basidiomycota; class Agaricomycetes; order Boletales; family Rhizopogonaceae; genus Rhizopogon; species Rhizopogon sp. AM-2018a. The sequence goes on along the minus strand of PVYJ01001820.1, from coordinate 31,866 downwards.
GCCAGGGTTACAGCAGAATCCCCACTAGTGATGTCACAGGTTGGTTGCAGGTTGCATCGAAGGCAGTGGCGATAATTGGGCTGATCATAGGAATTTACGACAAACGAGTAATTCAGTAATTGGACAAAGCACGCCATAGTATACCACATGGTGCACCCTGCCCACGGAAATCAGGAGTGGTGACATAACAGTGCGTGCCTTGTACAAGGGGTTTGAACTTCGAACTTGTCCACTGATCTAGAAGTTCAAACCTCCACCACTGAGAGTGCTCGCGTAGACTTGAACAAAGCTTGAAATTGTTAACGTAAAATGAAGCCTCTCTCTGATGCGGCAGTGTCAGCGTGGAGACAGGGTGGAGATTATCTCGAGCGTCTTCTAGTGCGGGGCGGTTCTTTTCGTATCAAGCTGACGAGGACATGATTGCTAATCGTAATTGAGTCTTACTAATTGTTATTAACTAGCGCGACACTGCGCGCCTACATCCTTGTCATCCATTGCACGTGTACTTCTGGAAACTTCGAGTTGATGCTGTTACAGACGTGAATCGCATGATGTCGGACTATCCGAGTTTAACCTCATTGTGGAGGGGGCTAGTCTCAATTTTCGTAGTGGCGGTTGTTCCTTGGTTGCTCGATATCAGCGAGTGGTGAGTACGGCGCTACGTGGAGTACTCAATCATAGTCATCGTAATTACTTTTCGTCTTGACATATGCGACTGCGGTGGAGACTGCGCAAGTCGCTCTAAGGCTACGTTGGTTAGACCAATTCACCGCGTACTCACTGAAAATCGATCACTGAAACACTCCTCCCAATCACGTAGCATTCCAAATGCGGCTTCAGGCTATGCAGGCAAACCATGTACACTTGGACTGATCCAGCACCTGCAAATATCAGCCAGAGGATTACATTTGAGTATCCCAGTAAGTGCAAGTGACGAACTCTTGTCGCCCTTTAGAGGTGAACTGAGGAAAGAAATCGAGGAAGGTCAAGACTCCCAAGAGATGGTTAATCGATACCAACACGAACGCCGGATAGGTGACTTGATTGGTGGAACACTACTTGCTTCGCAAGCTCACGATGTAGGAAACTGCATTGGACTTTCAAAAGTCTAGACGGAGTACTCATCATAAGTCAATCATCGGCGATCTCTTTCATTTCTATCAACACTGCTGCAAAAAGCTCAGTGCAATGTCGTATTCCACCTTTCAGATCGGTCCTCCTTCACCTGAACGATCAGTACAATCTATGGAAAAAGAACCAGACGGTCAGAATAAATTCGACTGCGGAAAACTATACAAACACCCACACCCATCATTACGAACGTTTTCCCTCTAAGAATTCGCCAATTTGCGCCAGGCCGTACATATCGTTCTCAGGTAGAGACTTGGTCGGCTCTGGCTCTGGCATCCAGGTAAATGTCCCGCATTTGCTGGACAGCCCTATCTCCTCCCCAAGGGGCATACAAGAATCAAAATCGATTATTACAGAATTTCCCGCGTCATCGAGCATGACGTTAGACGGGTTGATATCATTGTGCACAAGACCGAGCGTCTCGTGCAGGAACTGGAGCCCTTTCGAAATACCCTCGAGAATCGCCGTATGGTTTAGGGTGGGATCTTTTGTCCAAACTGCGTCCATAAGCGTGCGTCCGTATTTTTTCAGACATAATGCGGTGAGGTAATCGCCTTCACGGACGCATCCATAGTAGACGCCTATGTTGGGGTGAGGGTGCTGCTTGAGTATTTCATAAACTTTGGCCTCCTGGACCAGAAAGTCTCCAGGCGTCCGAGTCAAGTCATGCTTATCTGGCTCGTCTGTGTCGTAGTCATCAAGCAAGAGTATTTTCGGGCGCTTCAGAAAAGAGTCGATGGGAGCCAAAGAAGGTGACTCGGTTAAAGATGGATCCCAATGTCCCTTGAAAATGTGCATGGGGATGGGGGTGGTGACAAGAAGACTGTTGATGTCAAATGATCCGTTCGTTGCAGAATGCTCGGATTGATAATAGTTATCACCCTCCTTCCATACAATGACAGTATGGTCCAGCCTTTCAGATGTAGGGTTCCATACTTCGTAACTTTTGACGAGTTCTCGCATCGTTGGGGGTGACAGATTACGAATGTTTCAACCTGATATACAGTAGAATCAAACGAGGAAAATATACGTAAGTAAACGCAAAGGATCTACCCTCACCAACAAGGGGGCTGCAGTGCTATAACTGACTCAGATCAGCAAAACACTTTTTCGGCGGCCGGTTCTGTGGGTTCTAGAACTGTGAAAGGGGGACCAAACTGCACAGCCTTGTTGTTTTGCTGATCAGTCCCCACTGGGCACTGGGTATTCACGACCGGGTCACGTGAATACTGTACAGAGTGTATCAATAAATGTTGTTTTCCTTACCTTCAAGTTCTACATCCGCCGCGTCCGCAATCCACAACGTAGTTCTTGTCTCCTTCAGTGTTTCTCGTTGGCTGCGACGGGTTCCAAGCGAGTCAAAACGTAGTAATAAGTGAGGGGCCCGTTCAACTCGCCTTCTCATCTTCAGCGCCACGGTGCCATATTATTATATTCAGCACACGATGACCGCGTTGAAGATATAAAGTTCCGGATTTTTCAGATCATCTGATATACTTTTTGCAGAACCATAACATCATATAGGAGAATCTATCGCCCGCGAAGATGAGTGCTGTGACCATGGTCAGAGGATTCTCGTTATGGAAGTGCCATAATGATGTTTCATATATTCTGCCTTGCACTGGACCAGCAGTGCATAGAAAAGGCATGCGTCCTCGTGGAGCAGCCACCCTTGGAGGTCGCCATGAGAGTCTTTGGTGTGCCATTACTTTGCGGGGCCTTGCTCTCCTACTTGCGAACTGCGAGGTCATCTCTTGTTACCTTTCCGTCCACTATCATACCATTAAGAGATCTCTTCGATAACCAAGCTGCTTCACTGGACGGTACCACTGGGAACTTCGATGGGGATGGCTCGACATATGCAGCAAAGTACTTACCCCAGGGACCGTGGCTATACAATGGAATCTCGGTAAGGGTCAGGGTCATGATGATGCGTCACGTCTATTTATTCAATGATCTCAGTATGACCTACCATCGACTTGGGGACACAGCAATGACAATGTGATTGCTCAAGGACAAGTCGTGAAACTCGAGGACAAAACATATGTTCATGAGCTGCACATTGTATATGCAGGTGATGGTTCGGATGGTAAGCGCGGTCGGCGAGCCGCATCTTATGCAAGAGCTAACTTGAACTCGCAGACGGGGTCAGTGGAACGTTCAGCCTGAACTACGCTGACAGCTCTGCGAAATATTTGCAATGTTAGAATTCTCTAATATCGGTGTAGTTTTGTCAGCTCAACTATGATCTTTAGTCACCGGCAAAAACTGGTGGAAGTATCCTATCCTAAACTGGGGAGATATTCGAACGTAAGAAGAGTGCATTTTTTCCTACTCGCATTGACAGCATAGCAGGCCATATCATTTCGAAGGATATACGTCCAACAAGAATTGGAATTCAAGTCAAATCTTCCAGCTATCGCTGTCCATCCCGTCTCGTGTACCGCTTAAGAGTATCACGCTCCCAGCTGACACCCCCGACAGGCTCCACATATTTGCACTTTCCATGTCACCTTCTTTGGAACCCTCCGCTGGTTGGCTATCCCCCCAGCTCTCCATTCGTAGTACCCAATTCAGCACAAGATGGGAGAACGTCAACGGCCAGCTTGCTCAAGCTGTTGCCATCACACTTGCAAATATACTCCCAGGAAGCTACGCGACCTCCTTGAATGCATCCATAGATTCACAATATGAAATTTCAGTATCAGGCGAGGGCGTCATCACAGTCGTACCTGGCCTCATATACCGCTTGGTCCCAACAGACCAGATGCGCGTAGATGTGCTCGTTCTCAACAATAACAACGGAACTGGAAATGCGACAGTCACGATCAAAGATGGATCTGGGAACATTGTTGGGACGTCCGGCGGCTGGCCCATTGTCCCATTGCGGACCGAATGGACGGTGGATGCTGATGTGCTGACCACACATGAGACGCCCACGTGGTGGAACCAGGCGAAGTATGGGATCTTGTAAGTGATTCTTCTGGGCACTGATGTGAAATATTTATCTATTTACAGCATTCACTGGGGTATATACAGCGTTCCCGCTTGGGTAAGTATGTCGGTGATGTCAGTGACACCCACGTTAGTTGATGCGTTCCGGACAGGGTCCGCCCGGCGCATATGCGGAGTGGTATAAGTGATGAGATTCTCCATCATATGATGCAAGCCTTTCTTACACTAGAGCAGCTGGCATCTCCACAATCCTCCGAACGCTAACTCGCCGACGTGGGTACACCACTTGGACACATATGGCAAGGTAACTCAAATGCTGGGTCAGGGGTTCCAGTCATGGTTAGTGCTGACACTTGTGAACGGCAGGACGTCGTGTACGACGACTTTATTGCTAACTTCACGGCATCTACTTGGAATCCTAAAGCTTGGTTAGATTTGTTTACGGATGCTGGGGCGAAGTATTTTGTCATTGTTGCTGTGCGAGCTGCATTTATGGGTTGTCGATCAAGTTTGACCGTACTGCATTACAGAAACATCACGATGGCTATGGACTATTTGATACCAAAAACACGACCCATAGAAGCAGCGTATACCTCAACCCGTACCGTGACTTTGTCAAAGAGCTCATGGAGACTGCCAAAGCCGATTATCCAGACCTCCATCGTGGAACATACTACTCGCTTCCCGAATGGTAAGGATTGATATCACGAGTATGATGCCTGTTGCTAATTTCAGCAGGTTCAATCCATACTTTTTCAAGTACGGGTTTGATTCATGGCCGGGAGGCTTGGCACACAATGCGTTCAATGCATCCGAGCTGGAGCCTTATACTGGAATGTTGAACATTAGTGACTACATTGAAGATTTGCAATACCCACAGATGCTGTCACTGGCGCTGGACTATGGCACGGAAATCATGGTTAGCTCGTTGCTAGCACTGACTTCTGATCATGCACTGATGTGGGTAGTGGTGCGATATCGGAGGCCCAAATAAAACATTGGAATTTGCTGCACAATTCTACAACACGGCAATGCAGAATGGTTATCAGGTTACCATGAATGATCGTGGGTTGTTTTGCTGCACACTCTATTAGTATGTCTAATGTAATGTCGACATAAGGCTGTGGTGCGGTTCCGGACTTCGACACACCAGAGTATGCGACGTTCGGTTCGTTGTCCACTCGCCGTTGGGAGACGAGCGAAGGGATGGATCCCTTCAGCTACGGTTTGAATACCGCCACCAATGCAAGTGAGTATAAGAATGGAACGACTATCATTCATACGCTAGTCGATGTTGTCAGCAAGAATGGGAACTAGTGAGCCATACCATCACCTTGCTCATCCTTTTATTTCATACCGGTTAACCATAGTCTCCTGGATATCGGTCCCACTGCGGAGGGAGATATTATTGCGCCGATGGCAGACAACCTCCTCGCTGCGGGCAAATGGCTGAAGTATGCTGGTGATTGTGTCTATGCAACAGTACGTCGCGAACACCCATTTGGCATCCTTCCATTTCGATAACCCATATTCGCACTAGGACTATTGGTACCAAGCATCCCAAGACCCGACAGGATCATTCAGATTCCTCACCACACCAAAAACATTCTGTGTCATCGCTTTCAACAAGCCGAGCGGTGGACAAGTCACGGTGGATGCAGGTGGTGTGGTGCTTCCGATTCAGAAGGGGGACAGAGTTGTGCTGCTGGGACCTATCTCGGCGAATGAGCAGCAAGGCCTTGAGTGGGATGTGGATGGATCGGGTGTCTTGACCATCATGGTGTCTCAGGATGAAGTTGACCAGGTTGATTACGCTTGGGCATTCCAAGTGACATATTCCGGAGTAGAATAAAACCTGATGTCTGATAGGGTGTAGTGCTGATCTATGAACGTTAACGAACGATCTCCTAGGAATCTTACATGCATAACTTACTTAGTATCAATTCAGGGGTTCTCATTCGGATGTCACGTGCATTACATCCGCTCGGTCACGGAAGCTCGGTGGTCAATTTTGTTGTTTAGGAACCACACTGACTGCGCACCAAAGGTCTAAACTTCACAATGTGCCAGCTGTAGCCAGTGAGCAAATGGTCTTTTTTCGGGATTATTTCGTGTAAAGAGGTGCTTTTGCGTCATCTCATGCTTCTTTATTGCCGATGAAGTGGACTAATAATTTTACTTCAATTCACCCTAGCAGCTTCCTTCGCCTACATACAATATAAACTCTAGCGTGCCAACAGAACCATCCCTTCAGTCAATCTTCCAGCCATGTCCATAGAATCTGCGCAATGCGCTGTCGGAACCCCCGGTCAGGCCTTCCCGGCTCCCGATACACCCAACCTCACATCCATCAGCGGCTACGGCCACTACTACACATCTCCAGAACCCCCCACGCTTCTCGGAGCAAGAGGGAAAGACATCCCCTTGAACCTATCTTTTGAAATCGTGGAAGATGATGAGGGTATTTTCATCTCGAAGGCAGCAGCAGTTTGGCAGGGTGCTATCCCCAAGAGAGCCATGATCCCTCTTCCCGTCCGACGCGCGAAGCCCATCGGGACCGTGCAAAATATTGCCGTCATCAACAACCACGACAACTCCCAAGACACCCCCAGCATGTCACACGACATGCAAATTTGCACCGATGAAGTGGCTCAGGAGGCTTCTTGCGAAGGCAGTGGCGATGTATTCCAGAGTATCTCGGCGACACCTGGTCTACGGGCGTGGAGTTTTGAGGTACGTTTGTTTTCGTATCGTCATTGCTCAGTCCACTGACTTCTTCTGTCCAGGAACTACGTGCAGAATGCTACTCACAATCTCGTCTTGCGACTGGTTCTGCTCCTCGAGCAGTCCCTCCCGGCGCGCCGTCCTGGATGATCATTCCCCCCGCTTTCACTCCATACTCAACAAAGTCTTAGCTTACGAGTGCATCAGCTACTAGTTCGATTCTGTGTGTACAAGCTATAATGTGTAGTTTCTATGTAGATATAGACTGTAGTTATCCATTCTGTTCAGATGATGACCAGATATGTTAAATAACCGCGCCAGATAAAGGGGAAGATCAGGCCATCTCTTCCACAACGCTAGCATACGTTTCCTCTGCTTGGACCGATCTCTCAAAACGTCTCCGTCCTTCGTGCAGCACGAACGACGTTGCAGCAATGAGTAAGATGGTCAAGAGATCCCTTGAGCCAAGAGCCTCTGTCTGGAAGATCGCTTGCATGAGGGGGATATAAACTAGTGCCAGCTGAACGAGAAATGATACTGATACTGTCGTCAGGAGCATCTTGTTTTGCACCAGCCCACATCCAAGACCACGGTTTTGCACTGCTGATACGAGGTCAAGGAAGACAAAACATGTAAAAGTCTATCCATCCAATACGTCAGTCCTGTGATAAACCGTATTCAGCCGTCGAAGGACACACCTTGGTTTGTTCCCGCCTCGAAACAAGATCATCACCTAAAGCAGTGGTATAAATGAAAGCTGTTCCACAGACGATGGTGGCCGCAGAGAAAAAAACTCGGTATAGAAGTTGTTTCGTTATTACTGACTCGTTTTTCTTCCGTGGTGGTCTTCGCATTACTGCTGGATCTATTGGATCTACACCTAACGATTGACTTGGGGGTCCTATGACCAAATCAGAACCTATTCTATGCGAGAGTGATCCAGAGGACGTACCATCCATCAAAATATTAATAAACAGTATCTGATTGGCGTTGAGGGGGTTGCTGTACCCAAATAGCGTGCTAAGTGTAATGAGCGTCAGTGCGGCCGCAGCTGTGCTAAGCTGGAAAGACAAGAAATTTTGGATATTGTGAAAGATAGATTTGCCTTGGAAAAGACCGGCTTAGTTAATTGCGTGGCCCTTGTTGGAAAAACAGTTCGCTTACCCTCCTCGACAGCAGGTAATATTGTGCTGAAATTGTCGTCCACGAGGATAGCATCGGCAGCTTCTTTCGCAACGTCCGTACCACTTTTCCCCATCGACACACCAATGTCAGCCATTTTTAGCGCTGGCGCGTCATTGACTACAAGCGGAAAAATAGCCAAAAGTCATACCAGCTCACTCATCATGATGCAATAGACAGCACTCACCTCCGTCTCCAGTCATAGCCACAATAGCTCCACGAGCTTGAAATGCCTCAACAATCGCCATCTTGTGTCGTGGCGTCGTCCGCGCGAACACGCTGACGCTGCCTACCCGCTCGGTGAGCTGCGCCTTGCTCATCTGATCGAGATCCTTTCCGGTCAGGCAATAGCTGCGGAGTTGACCACCTGGAGAACCAACGCGGAGCCCCAGCTTTTGCGCGATCGCCAGTGCTGTCTGCTCAGCGTCCCCGGTAATCATAACCACTTGTACCCCGCCGCTCTGGAGCAAGGCGATAGCATCCGCAACTCCCTTCCGCGGTGGATCAAACATGGCCTGGAACCCAACAAAGACCAAATTGTTCTTGTCTTCGTCAGGTGCTGGAGTCCGCGATACCGGCATCGACTGGGAGGCACGGTGTGTTGGCTGATGCGGCTGTGCAGAATCCTGACGTGGAGAGTCGACAGATCCGTACCCATAAGCCATGGCGATTACTCGAAGACCTCGTGATGCTGTTGCTTGGGCGTTCGTCAATATGACGTTGCGCGTGCCAGCGTCCAGGGTAGGTGACGGGCCGTCCTTGACAAAGTAGAACTTGCAACGATCCAAAATAGCGTCAATGGAACCCTTTATGTAGTACATTTCGCGAGGAGTGCCTGAATAGAGAGTCGTGGAGTAGGAATGAATGCCACTGACGGCCATGTACTTTTGTTCTGAGTTGAAAGGCTTCTCCGAAAGGCGGGTGAAGGACTAAAGACAATTTCAGTATCGCCGCCAAAGTCGTGAATAACAAACCCACAAGTCGTTGGTCTGGTAAATCAAATGAGGAGAGAACATTCAGCAACGCTACGTCGGTTGATTGTCCGACATATTTGCCATCGCCATCCCTAGAATTTGACGCATTGTTGCACAAGGAGCCTATCTCTAGTACCTTCCTGACAGCCGGGGATATTGAAGGCCGACTATCATCAATCTGAATGGTCTCATCGACGACATATATCTCTGTGACTGTCTGTTCATTCTTCGTCAAGGTTCCTGTAATATCAATTTGTAACCAAAGACACGGATGATGCGATTATGTACTCACCAGTCTTGTCTGAGCAAATGACAGAAACAGAACCCAGAGCCTCGACAGAATGGAGTTTCTTGACGATGGCCTTTCTCTTTGACATCCTTAGCACACCGAGAGCTAACGTGACAGTCGTGACGATGGGCAGGCCCTCCGGGATGGCTGCTACCGCAAGAGATACTGTATACAACGTTAGAAGAGTAAGGTAGTACTAATGAAATGACCTACCCCCGATGGTGAACATATCTAACCAGGGCCGCTGTTGCCATAAACCAATAATGCAAATGACTCCAATAATGCCGAACGAAATAATCGACAACTTCTTGGCAAGCTCATCCATGCTCAACTGAAGAGGCGTACGTTTTTCTTCGACCTATCCAAAGCTAAGCATGCTCTTGATCGAGGGCTCCAAAAAAACCTACATCTTGCATCATGGAAAAGATCACACCAAACTCTGTTTGAGTACCAGTTGCGATCACAACACCCATACCGCGACCTTTTGAGAGTAAAGGATCTAAGCACAGGGATTCCGCTCATGAGATTCACTCACCGTTCCGAACCAACGTTCCCATGTATCCAATGCACGACCGCTCAGCTAAGGCGATATCTCCTGAGTTCACCGGACCGTCGGGGACACTTGCAGTAGGCGTCGAAATGCAAGGATGGGAATCTTTTCGGCGTGCGTTGGTCTCCCCAGTCAGACTGCTCTCGTCAACCTCGAGGTCTACCGCCACGATAATGCGCATATCTGCGGGAACGCGGTCTCCCGATGATAGCGAGACTATGTCCCCAGGGACCAATTCGTTGGCAAGAATATGTATTTCACGTTGATCACTATGAATGTTTGTGAACGTTAAGATAGTTTAACACTAGAGAATATTCGCGAGTCGCACCGAATCACATGGCAGTGGTGCGGTACGAGTTTGTTGAGTGCTTCCAGGCTTTTCTCGGACCGCTGTTCTTGTACGAAGCCAACTAGTGGCGGAATGTGAGCATACGCCAATAATTAACGTTTTGTCAGTACCCACCAGTCAACACTATCAGGATTGCTACTGTAATACTGACTGCGTCGTCAATATTACCCATGATGGCGCTAATCACAGCACTGCCACATAGTAGCAGGATTAGTGGATTTTCGTAGATTGTCTTCGCGAACTTGAGTAGAGTCGGCTCTGGAGCAGATACCGAGAATTCATTGTACCCATGGACAGCTTGCAAGGCTTGAATCGATGTACTAGGGAGACCAGAAACTGAGGATGTCCGAAAGTGTGTCAGGGTATCCTACAAAGGCAAATTAATTAGTTTATATATTGATACTTACATAAAGGCGCAGACAAGAAGGTGATGAAAGAATCCAACTTTTCCTTCCAGAATTTCTAGAAGGCTTGGGTTGGGATATGCAATACACACACGCGCAAGGGGAATCGACGAAATTTTAGGCGTGTACGCACCCCTACCGTCCAACGAGCAAAACGCGCAGAAGGTGTTTCTCTGTGATCCTCTCGAAATTTTGGAGGCTGGCTGGCCCTACCTCCCGTTGGCAGTAGTTCATAACGGTTTTCTGTGGTGCCATGTGAGAGTCGACGTGTGAAGAGACCCTTTGCTTTCTGCCAGAGCGATGGTAGTCCCTCCGTAGAAGTGATGTCAGTGAGATTGGGTGGAAGTTGAAGACTGAGGGAGGCTTCATGATGGTGTCTTCTGAGAGTTGTGCTGTATGCAAAGTGGGTAGCAGCTCCTGGAGAAGGTTGCGGTTCACCACTCTGTGTGGCGGACACAGATGGGAAGTAACTGGATGCTGGTGGTGATGGAGAGCGTTGGTTTGAATAAGAGTATGCGGGCTGGGGTGGTGGAGAAGACGAGACGGGTAATATTGAATGAGCGGATGTGGACACGAAAGAGGACTCGGGAATGGCAGAAAGTTCGCTGGGAGTATTTGCGCTGGAACTGGAGGTAGCCACGAGAAAGGAGCGTTTTCCCAGTGTACTTGAGAGGCTACGGCGAGACATGGACATCTTGCTAGTGCTAGTAGCAAGAATGCCCTCTTTCGATTCGAATACGGTAGTTGTCAGCTAACGAGCATCCCGCATGGTTTCCATGTTTGGTAAGGGCTTTAGAATCAAACAAATGCTCACAAAGCTCGACCCTGAGCGGCAATCAGCGGCTCTTCCCCACGGGCAAGTACGGTAGCGGTACAGGGACCTTCAAGGACCCCCTTCTGTCCACAACTTGTATATATACTTTTTGTATGTCACGGCGGATGAGCGCTACCTCAGAATCGGTACCGCGAAGCTCTGCTCTGACGTTCTTTACATAGCAACAGAGAACCCTTCCAAGTCTCCTCAAGGAGATCTTCCAAGCCTGAACTATTCTGACGCATGCCCTTCCCTTTTTAGATCAATCAATTTCTGTATTACTCTGTACCTTCTCTCCTTCTCTCCACCATGCCAAAGCGTATTCCTACCCCTCCACCTGCAAACGACGAACCTCGATACCTTACCGTCGTCCACCCTTATGTCCTCGATGGGCATTGCAACATGGAACTGCCCAAGGACAGACAAGACTTTGCGCGTTGGATCGCGTGTTGTATTGACGCCAGGCATCTTTGCGCGTTCTTCCACAAGCCCAGTATGAGTAGTGGCGTACATCGCATACGCCCCTGCATATGATTGGCTCATCAACGTGATAACCTCATCGTGACAGGCACGAGACATGGTTATCATCGAGGTGGCACGTGAGTGTCCCCAGCTCGATCGCTTGCTCGGCGAGCATCGCTGGAGCGAGTTCCTCAGGAACCCATCCCAACCAGAGAGGGACCAAGTCTCCAGGGTTTTCTATTGCACTTATAGCACTGGAATGCAAGTGGAGAAGAACAGTGAGTGATTCTGCTACGTTCCCGAGTGCCACGATATCGTGACGATTGAGAACCTTGATCATGGGTCATATGTCTGATTCAAATGAATAGACTGGAAGCGCATTTTCGTCGAGGATGCTTGGTTCAAGACGTGGTCCCGTAATAATCGGTGAGTCTTCATCACTCGTGACGTAGATGTTTTTGACTGACCATATTATTTCAGTTTCATCGCTTTTCCTTACCCTGAAACT
>PVYJ01001819.1:46556-65042 GCA_002995095.1 Rhizopogon sp. AM-2018a | reverse complement strand
CTCTCCGAACCCGCCACGGGCAACGGGAAAGTTCCCTACCTTGGCGATCGATGCTGTGAGGTTCCGGAGAGCCACTTCCGTAGGGAAAGATAAATGCGACTGAAAGTAACCAATTTAGTCGTCGTCGATAAACCTAAACTATAGATATACTCACATCCGACACCCCCTGCACGAATGGGTATTGCGGCGCAGAACTTGTAACGGCGGGTTGAGAAGTCGTGGTGTGTCCCGGTTCGAGGTATGGCTGCACGTCCAGGATCGGTATCTTTTCCTGCGGTTCTGGTGTTACCCGAAAAAAGTCGTCTTGTGTGAGTCTTATTGAAGGCTGTACCTGAAGGTGCTGTGACCCCTGCGGCGTCGGGGATGGCGCGGCTGCAGAAGAAGGCTGGGCTGCTGAGACTGTTTCAGCCTGCGGTCCTGCCTGCTGCGCGGAGAAACTGCTCTCGATGCGTGGTTGCAGAGGATTCTCTGCTGGCGGAACGTGTCGAGACGGGAAGAGGATATTCCACAAGCGCCGTGCTGAAAAAGGGTGGGGGCAACAGAAAAGACGAGAAGAGCTGTCTGCAGAAGCAGAGCAGTGTGCAGAAGCACTAGCAGAGTCCTGTACAGAAGCACTAGCAGAGTTCTGTACAAAAGAACAAGGAGAAAGGTGGGGACGGGGGGACCTCCTTGCAGAAGGACGACGTGAGCCGAAAGACTACCACACATATTATCAGCACGAATGCCCCTGCTGATGAGAAAACACGCATTTTACCGGAAGGGAGTTGAGGTATACGGTATTGCATCCTTCAGTGAAAAGATTAGTGTCATCAACCTGTGATGATCCTGTGAGCAAGGGCAGCTAGTCTACGGTGAGAGGACTGGCCTTAAGGCGGAACGGTAGTGGAAACTGGGTGGAGTGTCCTGCTGTGTAGCTTGTCACCTGAAAGAATAGTCATGAAAACACATACTGGAAGCTCTGGTGCTATGTCCTTGACCATCCACAAAGTGATTTTTTCATTGTCTCCGCTATATGCCAGATACCGCCCATCTTGAGAGAATGATACACAGCGAAGGGTTGTGCCATCTTGCTGGCTAAATGGCTGACCGAGTAGCTGATGGGACTCTGTGTTCCATAGCTGTGCAACACCTTCATCACCCACACACGCGTATACATTATGTCTGGGTGAAAATGCGACGGAATATAGAAAATGGTCATGTTCGAAGCGATGAAGTTCAGTGCCTGAGGTGCTGTCGAAAACACGTGCCAGTTGGTCTGAGGCGGAGTAAAGTTTGCTGTCGTCTAACGACCACACGATCGATGACACTGAATCCCCCAGATCTTTGATCGGGCCAACAAGAAGCTCGCTGGTGTTGCTGTTCCAGATGCAAATGGTTTCGTTGTACCCTCCTGATGCAATTCTGTCGCCCGAATGAGAATATGCAAGACTCCTCACCCCGCCTTGCCGCGTCTTGACCGGGCCCACCTCAGGCTTGACTTCTCCGTTTCCTGCTTTTTGAATCAGGATTGTTCCATCAGAGGACCCGCTGGCAATATGGCCGCCACTGGGAGACCACGAGAGCGCCCGCACCCAGCTGCTATGACTTGTCCAAATGTCTTCGCTCATCTCTCCATATGTGTTCCACATCTCTACACTTCCGTTGTCCCTCCCGCATGATATCGTCTTTCCGTCCGGTGAAAGCGCCAGTGCATATATTCTTCCTCCCTTAACCTTTTTTTTCCATGGCTGTCCGACTAGAAGGCCCGTGTCGCAGTCCCACTTGCGCATCGTGCCGTCCCAAGAACCACTCACGATGTGGACGTTGTCGTGTAAGAAGACGAAACTCAAAATATTATTCTTGTGACCTTTGAATTCGTGCTTCGGAGTTGGTCTGGGATGTGCAAGGGTTGAAGCTTCGTCGAGTGTCGACATCATAGAGGATTGAGAAGACAACAATCGTTATCGTAAGGTGTGCGTATATTGATGACTCTGACCCAGTTCGTGATCAACTTGGGGTAGGTATAGTCAACAGCTACTCGCCGGTCGTTCTGCTGGTTAATTTTTGGTTGCAGGCAGGCAAGGCAGGTGTGCTCTTTTATGTGCGTCGCATGCATGCTTACCGCGAGGCGGCGCTAATCGTTGTTTATATTGCCACACAGCATTTCGGTGGCACGGTGCCTCATAAATATCGCGCTGCGTCGCTGACTCGGCTTGATATTCGTCGGTTGTATATCATCAAATTGTGGGCGGCAGGTCAGGTTACTGGTGCTAAATTACCGTACAGGTTCGATGCCGAAGCTAAGTTCATGGCTCTCCCTGTGCAGATGTACATGCGGCAGCCGCCTGGCTATCATCTGTGCCATTCACTGTTGGTCCTTACGACTACATCGGAATCAGCTACACCTTCAAACTTACCTCGCAAACTAGTAGTTCGTTCTCAGGGAAATTCAGCACGCGGTGAATTCATCTCTTCCCCACTCAATTTACCACTCCATCCATCATGATGGCGTTAGTAACTGTTCGTCAGCCAACCCAACAAAACGCGCAATAATAAATGTGCATGTATAACATCATACTTCAGTAAGTAATATTGGAGCGCGCCCTGCTTTGACGCTGCCAAAGACCTGCTCGTGTGCCTGGTATACGCGAAGGCCATCCCCATCGCAGGATGATTATTAGTACTACCAGTGTGGGAGAGGGCGGCTGGAGGAACCACTGGCGATTGAAAGGGTATCGTAGCCTCGCTGCGTGTTTCCGCGGTAAGTAATGTGTACTCGAGGATGTGCGAACACTTCTGAACGGTGAGGGACCCAGCGGGGGCGAACTTTGATTATCATCAAGATACCGCCGTACCAGAGCAGTCTAGAAGTGGACACAGTGCTGAAAGCCTGCCAGTGGAAGGTCCTAGCCTAGGATTGTCTGTATTTTGAAACATCTTGTCATCGGTGCCCGGCGGCTTAGTCGTCTAACTTAAGTATCTCGTGCCTGATCACTGTTATTGTGAAGTGGCAAGCGTAGTGCCAGTGAATCTCCCATTTTTTATGTCCTCTTTTCAAAGTCGTAAAGAGCAAAGCAAAATGGCCATTAGTAAGCTAGGTAGTAGTCAGTAAGTCGACGTATTTCATGCATGCCGAGTCTCGCGCCGGCACGCTACGTTAAGGACTCATTGCTAGTTACGTTGAACACATATGCATCATGCAACGTGTCCTAAGTTTGATTCATGAGCCAGAATTACCCGCTCGCGTAACTCTCGGCAATGCCTGAGATGCCAGTCCGTGGACAAGGCCTCGCGCTAAAAGTAACGGAGGAACACTCTTAGTGCATAGGCTATGTCCATGGTTGGCTATCTCAATCAGAAATATCTCCTGAGAATGCAGAGACTGGGCCTCTTTCAGAATCGCAAATGGGCAGCACAGAGCCTCGTACTAATGACGCGCCGCGGACGCGTTTGTTGAGTATTAATTACCAAAAACGCGCCTGTCACAGAGTGACTTGTCACATAAGCCACGGTGTTGAAGACGTTCTCAGTTACTTAAAGCACCAACAGCGAAGTCGGCCGCATCAGCTAACAGGCCTGTTTACTGCAGATCCTAACATGTCCGCCATGGACCTAGACCAACCCTCTTCTACATCATCCCCCGTCAAGCCTTTAAAGCGCGCGGCAGTCACGTATGGAAGGCGTAGGGAACACCAGCTCGAAGTACGCGACTCTTCCGTAACACTCGCCGACTGCAGCTCTCCTGCTGTAGAATCTGAATCATTAGACGGTAAAGAAAGTGACTCTGCCAATGTTTTGGCACTCGATGCGCAGCAGAGCTCACAATCGTCTTCAATGACTTATGCAAATGATGACGGCACGGACGATGCCAGCCCAACGAAACCCAGTCATCAGTTTAGCTGGAGAGCACAATTAAAAGCCCTGGATGAAGCCTTCGATAATGACGAAGAGCCGCTTGCACAGCCTCGAGTAGCTGAGCGGTCGTCATCGTCGCCACTACCCATTCAGCCTCTCCCCTTTGAGGAGAATGAAAGCACTCGTATGGATACCACGCCTCCTTCTCCAGCACCACAACACGATGGGCTATTTGGTGACACATTGCTACATCCTACAAGCGAGCTATCAGCACCTACTTCTTCAGCTGAGGATTCTCCGATCGTTTCTCGCAGGGTCAGACGCTCGAGGAAACGTGTCGATTCTGATTCTGAACGCGAAAATTCAGAAAATTCATCCTCGGTATCGCCAGTTCATCACCCGATCAATACTCCTCTCCGACGTTCTCCTCCCACTCCTTCGACATCAGAATTCGAGATGCCGTCCGCGAGGCAAAAGGCCGACAAAGGCAAAGGAAAGGCTCCTGCTCGGAATGTGCCTCCGCTTCGCTTTGAGAGTGAATCAGTTTCCAAGAAAGGCAACAAAGCTAGGCAGAAGGACGATTCCGTGCGAAAGACAAAGGTATTTTGGCTTTATCTCGTACCTGTTCCGTTTCTCACTAATACGATGGACAGGCCCCGACTAAAAAGGACTTGCGTGAAACTGTTTTGGAGAGTTCGCGTATTATTGCAAGCAAGAATGTCGAGGTGGCGCGTACTGAGCAACTGAAGCACACCAAAATTTGGTTATTTGATCGCATCAAGTGGGTGATGCCGAAATTTTCTTCAAAAAAATCGCTGCTGACTTCAGTCAAGGGATGATGCTTTGCTTCCGCAGCTAAAGCAACTGGAGCCTCCCTCAGATCCAATTTCTAATTTCTCCTCGCCTCCGGTACCATCGGTTGGACATGGAACCAACAAAGTAGAGCAAAGCACATCTTCATTCGGCGCACCGCCGCGTTTGCTCGTGCCCTCTGCTATTGTCACTCAGGTTCGGGCTCCGCCCAGGAATATTGCACGGCGTGCGACTCCACAACTGCAACCAGCGGCACCTGACAGCTCTGATGACGAGATGCCGAGCGTCACCGACCTCCTGAGGCAAGAGGAAGCCAAACGTACGGACACTGATTATAAACGTGAGATCGCGGAATTAAAGCAGCGAGCCCTTCAAGACGCAGCTAGGCGGGCTGCTGTGGCAGAAGACAGCGACGATGATTTGGAAATTGTTGACGACATGCATGTGACTGCCCACGAGGAAGCTGCGAAACGCAAATCCGACAAGTTATTACATGTTACTCCTTCGAAAGGCAAGACGAGACAGCTTGCGTTGGCCCGGAAATCTCTACCAGGATCATCCGGCTCTCGCACGAATCCTTTTGCACAAGGGAGCCTGACCGAGTACCTCAAGAAATCTGCGATGTCCTCGTTCAATTGCAAGGTAAGGGGCAAGGATACCACAGCCCCGCTGACCACACAACAATTGAGCGTAGCGCTCATGCGGCAAGCCGAAACCGAGAAGCTGAAGTTCATCCGGCAGCGAGAACAGGAATGGAGGCAACGAGGAGGCAGGGCATTCGAGGAGCCGGTGGAGGCTGGGGAGAATATTTCGTTCAAAGACAGCCTTGAAGCCTATGCGCAAAAGGGGCTTGAGGCAGCAGAGCGCGACGTCGCTAATTTTGGCAGTATGGAGGCATATGACACGGATGAGGATGACGAGGATTACGCTCCAGAAGAACGAGGCTCAGCCAGTCCCGAGCCCACAAATACTGATGGCGAGGGCGGCAGCGATCAGGAGAACCAAGCCACAAGTCTTGATGTCAATGATGATGCAAACCAACAGACGGAGGCTGAAGATGAGGAGCTCCAAGTGCGCAGGCGTGGTATCCATCATCCTCGAATGGTGACTTCCGATGATGAGGATGATACTCCCAGAATTCTTGTGCCAAACTCCTCAGTGCTGGACTTGGAGTCGACTTCCAGTGCTGTAGTGACACGCAACTCAGAATCGGACCAAACGGAAGATGAGAATGACAAAGAGAACAGTCAGATGCTGATGTACGACAGGAGCGAGGACAAAGAAAACAAGGCCGTTGTTCGACACTCCTCTTCAGCCGCGAGACCTCCCCTGGGTAGTAGACCAGGTTCGCTTCTTGACATCGAGGACGGCGTCCGCGGGAGATTATCTCCCTCGTCATCATCGTTGGGAGGATTCGATGCTGCCTCCAATTCCCCCAAACAGAATATACGTTCGCCGTTAAAGGATATTGCAGAGGAAGAAGATCCGTTCTTATCTTCGCAGTCCCCATTTACTGCTAGACTCCTCCAGTCTACGTCCAAGTATCCGGCGTCCCCACCTCGAGCATCAACCTCGCAGATGAGCCTCGATTCGCCACCAACCCTGCGTTCCGTGCAATTCGGTCGTTTGGGATCGTCATTTTCTGACATCGAGAACGAGAAGAACGTGGTTAAGGGTTTTGGGTCCCGTGCACTACTACCTTCCTTTTCTGAAACCCTCAGCCAGAGTAGTCCTGGATCATTCGTACCCCTGGATCCTCTCGCAAATAGAGGAGGCTTTTCACAATTCTTTTCAGATGAAAATGTTTGTGGACACTTTGGTTGCAGGTTGAATTACACATTGACGTCCTGGGCTTATTTTAGGATGAAGGGCTTAGCTTTAAGAAGCCTGCTCTTTTGGGAGACGACGATGACCTCTCGCTGTCGCTAGACGTCGGGCTGAAGCCTGCACTAGAAGTCAGCAGTACCCTTCGTAGGAAGGCAGACAACATCTTCGAAAAAGAGCAGGAGTATGTAATAGAGATGGCGAACCGCCAGCAGAAGCAGGACAAGAACCCAGAATTATACATCTCCGAAAATGGGCGAGTACATTGAAGTGACATCGATTCAGTCCTGGAAATCTTATTTATCTTCCTAGGTTTTTGACGCAGACTCGCCCGGCGGGGCCTGATGCTGAACAATATTGTAGGAAGACTTTTCAGACTCCCCAAGTTTTGGCGTCTCAATCTTTGCTGGGTGATATGATTCCGTGGTCGAGTGAGCGTGCTCCACTCCGAACATTATCGTTCACGGCAACGCAAGAGTCCCCGGATGCACGACCTCTTCGCCGACTGCGGCGGCGCAGTACGTCGCCATTAGATGGGAAAGCTACCGTGCAAGACGACGGTTCCCTTCTCCTTCCTCTACTGATTTCGCCGTTCCAAAAGATAAACGCATTTGATGTCTTGGGAAAGCAGCCAAAATCCAACGCACCCAAACGAAAGCTGGAAAAGTCTGAGTTCGTTGCTGCCGAGGCCGAGGAATCAGACGAGGACGAACTGGCTGGATTCGGACCTATCAATAAAGATGAGGAGGAGGAAGCTGACGAGGCGGATGACGAGAAAGTTTTGGAGGGTCTTGTTGATGATGCGGTCATGGATATCGAGACAGAGAGGCCCGATTTGGTACAAGAGAAATTCAGGTGCGTATTGACAATAGGCTATCGAGATAGCAGCTGAATTCTTTTGTATAGAGAGCATGAGGAGGAGGATGACAAAAAAGTGGAGAAGCTTCACCAGGATGCCATCCAGGGAAAGCTGAGAGTGAAACGCCGCGACCGTGGGATCGGTTTCGACGATGACAGCGATAATGACGAGGAGGACGAGCACAACAGGCGAATACGACGGGGTATGAACAAGAAGCGCAAGATTGACGGTGATACCCTCGAGGACCTAGGCAAGTGGTGCAATCACTATAACTCCATTTTCGAAGCAAACCTTCCTTCCCCACGTAGGTCGAAACGAAGAAACCAAGGCATTCTATGAGGCATATCAACGCGACTTGATTGATGACGACGTCGAGTTCGTCCATCTGCAAGCAGACACGCAAATGTCGGGTGAAGATGAAGATGAAGAAACCAGGAAAGTAGTATCGACGGAAGCGCTAAAGGATGAGATAAGGAAAGCAGTCAGAAATAAAGAGGTGAGTCGCACTGTGCTTATACGATGGATAGTACTGATCTTCCGTAGACTTTTGGTACTCTAGATCCGGAGGACATATCATGGATCGATAGGGCGGAAGAGGAGAATGATAACACTGTTCCTGTCAAAGTAATGACAGAACGCCCCAGGAAGGCACATGCCAAAGGACCCGCTCTGTCCCAAACAGACTTTGGTCCAGAGGTCTGTTCTACACATGATCGAGTATGACGTGATCTGACATCTCCCTTGGTAGCGTCCAACTCGGACAATGGAGAATGACCAAGAGAAGATAAAACTGCGTTCATGGGCGAGAGGTCAGGGGAGTGGAAACCAAGGAACTGGTCGATCTGCTGTTGGTGCCGCCATTACAGGACACGCCAAAGCCAAAGTCAAAACAGGTGGCGGTTCCCTGAGAGCAAGTCAGGCAGCTGGAAGCAAATCCACATCAACAGAGTCGCGGAAGATGGAGAAGGGGCCAAGTATGCTCTCTGTTGTATCCGATAGGAGTAGTCGATTTGTATAGTGGTTTCCATTTTGGTTCAAAGCGATATTTGTTTTAGCGAAACGCTGCGTCAAAGGTCTATTCTGTACAATCGGTCTCGAAATGACATGCGACATCCCTGCGAAGTATGCAAACAAGGAATATGTATGTCACAAAGCAAATAGCGTGATGGAAATGCAAAGGGGGACATGTACACCCAGAAAAGGACAAACAAGGTTGATAATCAGATGTCTAGGAAGCAATAAGAGGGTATCACTGATAAATAACGGGTGGTGCCTTAGATAAGGCAATGAGTGTCAAATGATTGAACATGCTAGTAATTTAGTGGTATTGGTTTCCAAAGTTTCGTCCAAAACGAACCCAGGATGCGCGTGGACGAGTGGGTTGAAGGAGTGCAAAATTTCGTGATTGGCGTACTGGCGTTGGGGATCTGCGTTTACGTGTACTCGTCTGAATCTTTTTTTAGATAAATAATGAGCTAGCAGAAAGCAAAAGTAGGATGTATTTCCTCACTTTGTGCCTCAGCATGATAAGCTTGGCCATGCACGCTGGAGGGCCTGTTTCTCTGACTGGATTACCTGGTGACGCTTTAACAAGGCAGTTAACACAGCTCGAGGACAAGACTCACGGAACGCGACGAGAGCTAAACCAGCTTCGTGGGCGTCAAGCATGTCATCACCAGCCATGATAGACCTTCTGACTGCAGGTGAAAACAGGCATAGCAAGATAACAGCAGAGAAAAAGGTGAGGAGAAACATATGAGACATGATGCCTGTATTTGAATGGCTGGACAGCGGCGCTGAGCACCAGCGAGGGCTGCGCAAGCGTCGCACGTCGTTGAAGAGAGCAAAGAGAGAAAATAATAGGCGGACGGGGGGGGAACAACCTGAGACAACACAAAACGTCTTCCTCGTCAACGAAAGATGCTCAAGAACCAGACGCTTAGTCAGCAGAGAAGATGCGATGCCGGCATCTATCAATTATTGATACATTGCATGACCGACGGTTCATTGAAAAACTCGACATCACTTCCATGGTCCAGCTGCTGTCGACGGCCACAGTCACAGCAACGGGGCTCATTTGCAAAGCATTTCTGAACTCACGGCTTTGCTCCATCTCTGTTAGTAATCTCCAAATCCTCCTCGAAGCTTTACGGAACGATGAACGGCGACGACGCGGTCAGGGTGTAGTGACAGGTTTGTCTCCTTATTCATCGCGAACGGCATCTACTTACATACGTCTAGTTGCAAATCACATCTCTACGTCTGTATTTTTCGGTCCTCACTTTAACATCCATGCTGAGACGTGAACCTGGCAGACTAGATGATCCTCTCGCATGGGGAACACTCCCGACGGAACTCTACTTGAACTCAAAAACCACTCGGTGGTCACTTGGTGCATCGGATATTATGTTCACTAACCCGTATGTTGTGTGGAAATACTCAAGACGTGGCACACTGAATGCAAGCTTCGGCCAGGAAGTGTGTTCTCTGCCTTCTTTCGTAAGGGTCAAGTATTAGAGACCTTTCGTGGAAATGGAATATTCCAACCTGCCGTAGATACCGCCATCAGACGGCTCAATGAAGGGCATTGGGTTGGTGCACGTTTAACCCGACTTCTGCGCCCGCATTAACAGAATCCAGGTGCATCTTTTTGGAGAGGGGAAGATCAACCAACCGCCCAACTACCCGCGGACAAATGGAGTCGCACGCTTGCCGCGATTTAAGTGGGGAGTGTAAGTTGCTTTTTTGGCCCTGCAACAGACGGACATTACACTTCTAAACCCCTAGAGGACGAATCTTGATGGAAACTGCAGTTCCCCCGCTCATCATACCAATGTGGCTCACCGGTATGGCACCTGACACCATCAACATCACAACGTTTTTTAATTACTGATCCGGGCTAGGATTCGACAAATTGATGCCCGAGAACCGTTCGTTTCCTTACAAGTACTTCCCCAAACTAGGTATCAAACTTGGCGTGGCATTCGGCGAACCAATACCAGTCGAAGAGATTACTGCCGCACTGAGTCCATTGTATCAGGATTCGACTGTGACGCACCTACGTGTGCCCCCTATCGAGGAAGATGGTGTGGAATTTGAACTTGGCGATGAGCGTCATCTGGGTGGCTGGGCTGGTCGCACAGTTACATGTGCTGGGGCACAGTTTACGCCTGGGTGTGATGTGATGAAAGGGAAGCAACAGATGGACTTAGTGCGGAGTGATGTAACTACCATCATCCAACGAGCGGTAGAAGCTTTAGGTAGGCAGGTATCTGGTAATCATCTCAACAAATGTTTGCTAGACCCTCCTATGGGGTCCTGATAACTGGTCGATTTACGCATCATTAATTGTGAAAAGTAGATCAAAAGGATGGATGACACTTCATTGTGAAAAAAAAGCAGAGTGTGGATCAACGCAACATGATATCGCAGTGTGTGGCTTGGAGACATGCTGATGAAAAGGGAATGCATGAGGACTATGTAAGGCTGGAACGTGTATTTTAACTATGCAGTTGCTTCACTCTGCCCTGCACAAAGAAGTAAACTGGCCACGCTAGTTTCACCAGTGTAGAACCAAGTACAAAGCACCTGTACACGGGTCGATTGGATTAGCTTCCCTACTCGAACGGAAAATAACTTACTATCATGGCATAGAATGACAACAAAATGTATCCTTCTACCCAGTTTGTTTTACTGTCTGCAGTCACGAAATTGACAAGGAAGCATGCCCCAAGAAGCAATGCCACTTCAAAGAAATCTAATAGGTTGTTCAGCTTTCAGGTCAATAGCATGATACTCGATAAGAAGCATACCAAAGAGTAAGCTAAAAGGCCTGTTGGTCCACCAGCCGAGCAGAGTTAAAAACGGCATCCACAGCAAGACAAACTGAATGCTCAGGTCAATGGCTTGAGCTTTAGCAAGCGTATTAGGAGGTTCGGGTTGGTTGGTCTTGAACCAAAATTGGCGAAGGGCCTTGTGGGCAAAGTAGCCTGCTGCAACAGCACCATCCGCTGAGAAGGAGACGATAGGCAAGAGGACCAAGCCGAACCACTCCTGCGTGATGCCGGTCATATGCCTGAAAGGTTCAATACTGTCCACCAACTGCTCAAAGTTACTGGGCGAAGATCTAGCCATTTGACGACACTTACCCACTCAGAGGTCACAGCCATGACCCCAATGTTCAAAATTAGGAAGCAAATGCAAACCCATTGATTAACCTCAGGATCCTTGCGTCGTAGTCTTTCGTCCTCTTCCACGAGCTGGTGAGGTGCATTTGGATGGTTCAACATGTCGTGACCAGGACCAGGGGGGTTGTGGTAGTAAATGCGCGAGGCTATGTAACTGGAAGGAGAGTTTGCTACCAGACAGACGCCAGAGAATCAAAGGAACATACGTGAGAAGGAGGAGCACTGCAAGCCCTCTGCTCATGGTCAAGAAATCAAATTGAGTGGAGCTACCAAGGCTATCCAGATCACCATTGGCCGACACCGTACTAGAAGAACCGCTTATAGCTGCATAGAATGCGGCAGGTAATAACAGGGCCATCACCCTGTGCATACAACAAGAAATTACTCAGAGTTTCACGCAGCAGTCATGGGGGACAACATACCCGAGAGTAAGCAATGTGTGATTGAGTTGGGTGTGAGCCGGATGCAAATCCTGTTCCCATATTTTCGCACCGCCTGTCAGAAAAGCAGCTCCAGGAACAAGGAGGAGGTGCAACAGAACAATCCCTGCAATAATGGCATAAATCCTAGAAATAGAATTGGTGATATCGGATCGTACCACTGATAGTGGATTGCAGCAACTTGAGTCTATGGTGCATGATTGAAACGAGCCAATACTGCATGTTGAATGGGTGACTTACTCGCATTTAAGCAACAGCATGATAGAGAGGGTGACCTCAACCGCGCTACAGCCACCAGCTGTGAAAACGAAACGAAACGAAATAAATTTCACCCTACTTGTTCAAAGTGATCGTGAGCAAGTCGCCAAAATCCTGGCCACAGTACAGAGCCATTTGCTCTCCGCAATAATCAAACAAGGCTTCGTGCGGAACAATTGCCAAAAAACAGACTAAACCAGAAATGAGTGCTGCTCATGAAGCATTCTGTCGAAAAAACGTACGCGCAAAGACAATATTGCTATTGATGTTTTCATTGAAATGTGACCACCATGCTATCGGCGTCAGCACAAGGAGCAGGTTGAGCCCTGCGAGAATGGTGAATATTCAGAATTAGATATCTAGCCTCACAAACTCACACGAGCACCCATATATGTGTTTGATGCTCTGTATTACGCCTACTTTCTTTCTACCTTTTCCAAGAAAACGATGCCACGTTGTCCTAGGCTTGCCCGACTCGAGGTCAGGACAGCTGAGAGGGGTACTCGTCATTTCCCCAGGATCCGATCCGGTACGTGTGGAGACCATCATGTGGTTCTCATGATGAGCGTCTTCGCTGAGGCTTCGATGATGGGTCCTACGCTCTGCCATAGATTCCACTTGGGAAGGTGTGGTGATGCTGTCGGGGAAAGGGGAAGGGACAGGGAATTTAACCAGGCTGTGATCCAGTACCGAGTTATAAAGGGCGTGAGTTATGTAGCGCCGGTGTATCACTGTGAAGGTTAGCTAACAAGTTGACAACACGCTCCCATCTCGCCAAGCCCGACTTCCTCGGCACAGCGATGGGGCGAAGCCAAGTCTACATCATGGGAGTCCAGGTCTATATGTTAATTGCTTCCGTGACAAAGCTGCAAACGACAACCACTTTCGAAGCCTGGAGGAGAAACCCTCACCAAGGCCTCACATGCACAACTTGAAAATAAGGCTGTGAGGCCTATGTAACAAAGCAACAATGATCAGTTGTGCTGAGTGGCTGAGCCAGCTTGTTCGCCTTCCATCATTCTTGTTGTCGGAACTAACTTAAAAATATTACTGGTGGCGCACCGTGGCCGAGGTCTGGATCTCCAGCCACTCTCACATAATACTGTCGACGTTGAACCCCCCCGGTTCGGGGGCTGTAGTTCGCCGATACTTGAGTAAATGGCAGGTCGGAATCACCGTCAGATACACTTGGTTTCGGTAAGGACTCGGCAGACAGAACACGCCCACTTGCCAAGTTGCCACGTTCACTGATAATCGCGATCAGTGATCAGTGATTAAGATCGTATCCCGTGGACTGTGTGTGCCTTTGGAAGAACATGGCCGTCGACCATATTAATATCTTGCAAACGACAGCCATCGAAAAAACGTATCAAGTATATAAGTCGACTACTACTACATAAGTCTTCAGAATTGAACGGTCACCGAGGTATTCCACGACGGAGAATATATTATAATCATAATTTGCAAATTTTTCATCATGCACTGAGAGCTTCAATATTATGTATTATAACCTGGAAGTTCAACAGAGTCGGATAGGGCTGGAGATGCCTGCAGGTCGCTCCATGCCCGTGAACCACATGACGCGTACAAGAACGAGGTGGAAAATAATCGTTGGGCGCAGCCGACATGATGCATGATGACTTATGTAGCAAATCGAACGTATCCGCGGACCGCAAGGTCTTTTGTTCCTACCCCTTCACATTATTTCGCCACGGCTGCCTTTGACTTCTCCGGCTCAGCGCTCGACACTCATCATCCGCGCGGCAACAACGCTAATCCTTGGACTCAGCAATTCATCTATCCACACAGCACGACGATCAAAAGATGATCACATCCTCATTTACAGTGTGTGCGGAGGAAATCTAACAGCTTCACGATACGTTCCAACAAGCTTCTTCTTGAGGTTAACAAGACGCGAATCATACCGGGCAATGTCGTCCTTGATGTGTCACTCGAGATCTTGAACCTTCATAATTCCGCTTTCGAAGATTGTATACAGTATGATTTCCTACGCCAAACAGCAGGTAAGTTACTGTTGCACCAACAGTAGTAGGAGCAAGCGAGACGTACTTCTGGTGTCATGCTCTCCGCATGCTTATCACACACATGTCGGAAGCATCTTCGTCGTTGTCCGTCCCAAAACGGACAAGGAGAGCGACGCTCGTCTTTGCGGGTTGTGATGAAGATGGGTATAGGCTCGGATGAAGGATGGGTCGAAGCAGTGAACGGCTGGGGGATGACAGGCACTAGCAGCCTATTGGCGAGAAGTGAGTCGAACTGAACAGAGTCGAATTCGGATAATCTATGAAGGAGCCTTATGGAGAATCTAATATTCAGGTTCTATAGTTCGTCGCCAGCAGCCCGACGCGACAATATCTAGCGGACGTTACCCCTCTTCCTCGGGTTGTCTACCCAAATTTCATACTAGGCAGACGTGATATACCCAAGTTGGTCAGCTCCCACTGGCAATGCAAGTTGCGCGATCTCCGGTTCCCTGACTCCCGAGTCGCACACCTAGATGCGGGCCGTAGTCCCGCAAGTGGTACGCTGGCGTCTTCCAAATGGTAAATATGCGTACTCTTTTTTGAGTAGCTTATTATCTTTGCTGTCATTCTAGGCCTCCTTCAGTTAAGACTGAGTTCCAAATCTCTTCATTTATATAACCTTCTCCACTCGCAAGGTCTTTGAACACTGCAAGTATGAACATGTCCATGTCAGCGTCGCAGTGGGGTTCCCCACTCGCTTCAAGGCGTGCTCTCCTCATACATGGCATGACTGCGTCCTCGCATACCTGGGAGAGTTTCGCTCAGTTATTAGTAGCAGAAGGTCAGGTTTCGTAATAGTGATGAACTTCTTTTTTGACATTGATTAGGGTTCTTCGTCATCGCGCCGAATCTCCTTGGGCACGCAGGGAGGCGGGGCAGCGACTATCGTTTGTCCACCCTTGCAGAGGACCTCCAACCATATTTTGTCAAGAACACGTATGACGTGATTATAGGTCATTCTCTCGGAGGCACTGTGGCTTTGTCGCTCCTGCCACTCTTGTCAAAGGAGAAAGAGACCACTGTCATACTCGTCGACCCTCCACTCGAGGTTCCTGTTGCGAGGTCCGACATAGATAAACATTGGATTCTGAAGGAGTTGACAGCCAAAACCATCGATGAGCGGATGGCTGAGAATCCTGCTGTGTCACGAGTTGACTGTATTTTAAGAACGCTGGCTGTCTCCATGTGCGATCGCACTGTCGTGGAGAGTATATTTGCGGTATGTAAATGTTCAGGTATGAGACTGCAAACGTCGTTGACAAGTCCTGTGTCTGTAACAACCAGCATAACACGCCATGGTCTTTCAGCGGCCTGTTCAAAAATATCCCCCATAACGTGAAGATCACCGTACTTGTAGCAGACCCAAAGCTCAGCCTTGTTTGCCATTTGGACCACATCCCCCGTGACATAGAGAGGTTGGATGTCATAGGTCTTACGGGAGTCGGTCACAATATTCCTGCCGAACGCCCGGATGCCATCATGGATGTAATTCCACTGACAAGAGCGGAAGTATGAGGCGAACAAAGAAGAGATTTTTTGCGATGTAATATTGTTATATACTTGCTATTCATCTCTCTCCAGACTATGTTTCTTGAATACCTCCTGGTCCGTTTTTTTCGAACGAACAAGGACAGAGACGTTCGGCTTTGCGGGTTGCGATGAAGATGATAGCATGGGGTTGAATGAAGGATGGGTCGAAACAGTGGACGGCTGGAGAATGGCAGGCAGGCTATTGGCAAGACGTGAGTTGTACTGAACAGAGGACCACCGGGTAGAATTTGGATCATCTAAGAAGAAGCCTTGTGGAGAAGGGGGTCTAATGCTCAATTCGTCGCCTGCAGCCTGACGTGATGATATGTGGCTCTTGTTCGGGTTCTCCACCCAAAATGCATGCTAGGCAGACGTGATATACCCAAGTTGGTCTCACCGCTGGCAGTGCCGGGCTGGGCCACCTCCGGTTCCGCTTTGGCGTCTTTCGAAGTGGTAACAATCCAAACCTCTTCATTTTTACAACTTCTCTACTCGTAAGGTCTTTGAACACTCCAAGTGTGTATACAATGTCCATGTCAGCGTCGCAGTGGGGTTCCCCTCTCGCTCCCAGGCGAGCTCTTCTCGTACATGGCTTAACTATGTCCTCGCATACCTGGGAGAGCTTCGCTCAGCTATTAGTAGCGGAAGGTCGGGCTTCGTAATACTAAATAGTGGTGAACTTCTTTTTTGACATTGATCAGGGTTCTTCGTCGTCGCGCCAAATCTCCTTGGGCATGCGGGGAGGCGGGGCAGTGATTATCAGTTGTCCACCTTTGCAGAGGACCTCCAACCGTATTTCGTCAAGGACGCATATGATGTGATTATAGGTCATTCTCTCGGAGGCACTGTGGCTTTGTCGCTCCTGCCATTCTTGCCAAAGGAGAAAGAGACCACTGTTATACTCGTTGACCCTCCACTCGAGGTTACTGTTGAGAAGTCTCAGATGGATAAAAATCGGATTCTGAAGGAGTTGTCGAGTTTCAAAACCGTCGAGCAGCGCATGGCTGAAAATCCTGCTTTGTCACGAGTTGACTGTGTTTTAAGGACGCTGGCAATCTCCATGTTCGATCACACTGTCGTGGAGAGTATATTTGCAGTACGTGAATATTCGGGCGTGAAATTGCAAACGTCGTTGACAAGTCTTGTCTTTGTAACAACCAGCATAACACGCCATGGTCTTTCAGCGGCCTGTTCAAGAACATCCCCCATAACGTGAAGATTACCGTACTGGTAGCAGATCCGAAACTCAGCTCCGTTTGCCATTTGGACCACATCCCCCATGACACAGAGAGATTGGATGCAAGAGGTCTTACGGGAGTTGGTCACCATATTCAGGTGGAATACCCGGATGCCATCATGGATGCAATTCCACTGCTAAGAGCGGAGGTATGAGCTGCACAAAGACAACACGAGGAAGAGATGTTTTTTTTTTGGAACGACTATCTTCATTCTCTTAGGGTCTGCCTACGGGAGACTACTAGACTACCAGTACAACTTACATCCTGATATCATGGAAGTGCCAGGTTTCGGGCACATTGTTTATGCCACTCCTTCCTACCCCTTCAGATTATTTCGCCACGCTGCTTCTGACTTCTGACTCAACATCCATCATCCGAGCGGCAGAAATGCTAACCCTTAGGCGCAGCATTTCATCTAGCCACATAGCAGGGCGATCAGAAGATAATCAAATGCTCAGTTACAGTGTGTACGGAGGAAATGTAACAGCTTCACGATCATCGCTCCAACAAGCTTCTTCTCGAAGTTAACAGGTCGCGAGTCGTACCGGGCGATGTCGTCTTTGATGAATGCGTCGCTCAATTCATATTCCACTTTCGATGGGTGGATTTTTTGTGCCAAACAACAGGTAAGTTACATCAATAGTAGTATGAGCAGGCGAGATGTACTTCTGGCATCATGCTCTCCGCATACTTATCGCACGGGAGTATGTTTGTCCTTGTCCATTTTCGAATGGACCTCACTCAGCTTTGAGGGTTGCGATCAAGCTGATAATATGGGTTCGGATGAAGGACTCGGATGGGTCGAAGAAGTGAATAACTTTGGAATGACAGGTAGCCTATCGGCGAGAGGTGAGTCGGACTGAACAGTGGACCACCGAGTCGAATTCGGATAATCTGTGATGGAGCCTTGTGGAGAAAGGATCTAATGTTCAGTTCTGCAGGTCACTAGCCCGACGCGATGATATCTGGCGAACGTTGTCCCCTTTGTCCCTCTTCCTCGGGTTCTCTACCCAAATTTCATACTAGGCAGACATGATATACCCAAGTTGGTCAGCTCTCACCGCTGGCAATGCAAGTTGCGCGATCTCCGGTTCCCTGAGTCGCACACCTAGATGCGGACCGCTGTGCCGCAAGTGGTGCTTTGGCGTCTTCTGAGTGGTAACAGGAATATGCGTCCTCTTTCTTGAGTAGTTTATGGTCCTGCCGTCATTCAAGGCCTCCCTCAGTTAAGACTGAGTTCCAAACCTCTTCATATATACAACCTTCTCCACTTGCAAGATCTTTGAACACTGCAAGTACGAACATGTCCATGTCAGCGTCGCAGTGGGGTTCCCCACTCGCTTCAAGGCGTGCTCTCCTCATACATGGCATGACTGTGTCCTCGCATAACTGGGAGAGTTTCGCTCAGCTATTAGTAGCCGAAGGTCAGGTTTTGTACTAATAGCGATGAACTTAATC
>PVYJ01001819.1:0-43667 GCA_002995095.1 Rhizopogon sp. AM-2018a | reverse complement strand
AACTCACCCGTTCTATAGTCCCCAGAGACACATGATCCACCCCCGAGGAACCTCTATTTAACTGCCGCTATCTTGATCAGGGAGGGTTTTATTACCGCAGAAGACCTTTATCCCCATGTAAGGACATACTTCCGCTGAATGGTCGTCGTTTCCTGACCACGAGACAGCTTACTCCAAAGGATGCGGACATTGAAATATTTCACAAAGATTATCTTGCCCTGGTGCAGCAGCGCATTTCTGACGCCAAAATCAGTCAGCTCGCCATGGCGGCCCCTTTGGAGTCTTCCGGCTCAAGTTCGCAGCCTCGTGTGGAACCCGCAGAAGTGAAGAAGAGTGTCGAATTCAAACCTCCTAATCAAGTAGCTGGACTCGTGAACGGCCTTCTCTCTGTGGGAGCTTTACGTCCCGCGTTGGCAATTTTGACAAGAATTCCTTGGCTTGTTGATGCTCACCCCGAGTTGGCAGACCTGATGCTGGTGATTCTGAAGTATTCCATTGCTCCCTTGTATGATGCGACATTCATCCTCAAAGAACGCAATCCGAGTTTCATGCAACCCCGTGCACGTTTCAGTACCACTGGAACACTGGCGATTCCAATTCGTAAACATCAGTTGACACTAATAGCCCCTACACCTCCCAGCACTGCATCGGTCGATTTCGTCTTTTTCTTTCCCGATTGGACCCAGCGCGTGCCACTTTCCACTTGCTTCGAGGACATGGTGGATGTGATCGAGCCGCTGATGAATTTCATTGGGCTGCACATTTCGCGTGACCCCTTGTTCGTCACGAAGATTACGAGGCTGGGGCGCGCACAGCTAGTATCAACTGTCAGTTGTTCATCTACTTGCTTAAGTTACTATTAACTCAATCCATCGTAGATCCCAGTGGATCCGATTTCCAAAAAACCATCAGGTGAACCTGACGCAAGTCATCCCGTTCGACAGTTCTGGT
Source organism: Rhizopogon sp. AM-2018a (assembly GCA_002995095.1). NCBI lineage: Eukaryota > Fungi > Basidiomycota > Agaricomycetes > Boletales > Rhizopogonaceae > Rhizopogon > Rhizopogon sp. AM-2018a. The sequence goes on along the minus strand of PVYJ01001819.1, from coordinate 42,716 downwards.
TTAAGCTTCTTCGCTTATACCTTCTTCCTGCACTTCCTCTCATTCGAGGCAACGCGGTGTGCACTGTTGACATTTGGAACGTCATTCGACAATACGAGACGACTGCAAGATGGAGATTATATGGAGAGTGGAAATCTGGTTACTCGTCACATCCTGAACTTCGCATTCGCCAAGTGCAAGCCGAACGTGAAAGCAAAGGCATTCTGCGACGCTTGTCGCATCAAACAGTCGAGACGCTATCTGGAACTGTGGCGAAACTTGCACATTCAAATCCCTGCATCTTCTTTACGAATGCCGTCAACCAGATCATGGCATATGACAATCTTGCTAACGTTGTCATACAAGCATTGCGATACGTCACCAATATGGGGTTCGATGTTCTCGTTTATGTCATCCTTGATGCCCTATCGAATCCGCGAAAGAACCGAGTCAAGGAAGATGATGTCAACATTTCCGACTGGCTTCAAAGTTCGTTTTGTTCTATCTCTTTCCCCCTACTGTCATTAATACATTTTAGGTCTGGCGTCCTTTACTGGCATGCTTTTCCGGAGGTACAGCGCCGACCTGTCTCCCTTGCTGAAATACGTGGTTCACCAGTTGTATAATGGCCAGACGACAGAGATAGTCGTACTTCGCGAGTTGATTTGGAAGATGGCAGGTATTGAACCTCTTCCGAGTCTTTCGGACTCGCAGGTGACTGCGATGGCTGGCGGACCTGCTCTGAGAATCGAAGCCGTCGCCTCGACGACTCGCGGAGCTCGCCTAGACCCAGGTGATGCTGTCCTCAAAGGACCGCAACGGCTCGGGAAGACCTTGTTAGAGACGAACCTAGCTTTACCTCTTCTTATTCAGGTTGCGCAGCAGAGGCAGTCCTGTGTTTTTAAAGCCCCTGATGCTTACCTGAAGTCCCTTGCCAGTTTGTTTGATACCGTGAGTTGCCTCGTGTTATTAGTAATCCTTACTTTCAACATCACTCTAGACTCATGGCGTCCTCCTGCAATATCTGGATCTACTTACCTCACCGGCTGTGATCTCACCCGATGACTATGCAACGAAAATCCTGCCTAGCCTTGCTGACCTTGGGGAGCTGTATGGAATAACTCCTCCTATTTGCATGCAAATTATTCGACCTATGCTGAATGCCACAATACTTGTGAGGATATAGAATCATTTTTGCTATACATGACTGAATATTACTCTAGAGCGCTGCCCAGGAAAAGGAACGACTAGCTAACGAGGAAGCAGAGAAGCGATTGAAAGCACGCCTTTCTGCTGCGAAGCGCGAGCCTACTACTGCGACCTCTAGGGTGGATTCACCTGTTGGAGCAAATGGAGCCAATACTCCACGAGAGACAGTCGATCAGAAGTTGGCACCAGACGGTACACCTGAAGATACAGCTATGGATGTTGAAGTGACCACATCCACTCCAGTTCTATCCGAGGTAAGAGACAGTTAATATCATAAGAGTAATGTTTTCAACATTGTTTATACAGAGCCCATGGATACCAGATTTAGAAGCTCTTTTCAACGATGTTAGGAAGATTGCCAAGAATAGTGCTCTCGATGTGATTGGGTAAGTTCATACTTTTAATGAGGTCACTGTTGTATTCAGACCTTGCAGGGCCGGCTTTTACTTGACTTTCTGGCAACTTTCCATGTATGATCTGGCGCCACCAGCATCTCGTTATGATGAAGAGTGTGCTGCGTTACGAACGTTGAGCCGTCAAGAAGACTCCAAATATATAGCGGCTGACCGTTCTGTTGACCGAACGAAAAGGATGTCTGCCAGCTCCCACCGGGCTAAACGGGACAGATACAACACTTTTGTGAACACACTTGCACAGGAGTTCAAAGAACAAACTGCCTCGAGAGTGTTCACGATGAAACGACTGGCCCGTGAGAAGCAGCACTGGTTCGCCCACAGTATGTCTCCCTCCAGTCACGTATTTCAATTCTTGACACAATTTCTAGCGGAGCATCGTGCATCGGTCCTAGCTTCTGCAATTATTGAATATTGTATTCAACCAAGATGCCTCCTATCGCCCATGGATGCGGACTTTTGTGCACAATTCATCAAAGTTATGCATACACAAGGGACTCCAAGGTTTCATACGCTTGTATGTTATGACAAGGTGGGTCTCTTTCACTCCGCAATTTGATGCATGCTTGAGGGCGGTTTTAGTTGCTTGGAGACCATGTGAAGTCAGTTGTCTTTTCTTGCAGCGAGTATGAAGCTAAGAACTATGGTAAACCATCCACGTCCCTTATATGACCAACTCTGACAGTAGTTGTCAGGACGCTTTTTATTGGGGATATTGACGGATCTTTGGAAGTGGGCTCAAGACGAACAACTATTTTTGGCGGAAAATCGCACAAAAGTAGGCGGAAAAACCGTACTGCTTCCGGGTTTCCAGCTTAGATGGTCAAGTAAGGACCACGTCAGTATAGCTGCAGACGATCTTCTGTCGTGGACTGCATTCAAGCGGATCCTTCGAAAGTGGCATGGAAAGTTGGGATGGGTATGTTTTTGGAAGTCTTCTGGTAATAAAGCTGACGTTTTATCCTCATTCATAGAGTCTTCTGAGCTGCATCGAGACATCCGAATTCATGCACGTCTACAACGCTATCATTGTGTTGAAAGAGATCCTTCCTGTGTTCCCTCTCGCTGCAGTGGCTGACGCTGGACCTGCTATCGACACTGCAATAGAGAAGTTCTTAGAAAAGGAAGAACGTGGCGACCTTAAGATTCTAGGCCGAGCGTAAGTCTTTGCATTAGCCGTCGGAAACAAAGCTCATGTATGACAGTTATTCTGCGAGTCTGAAGAAGCGTGAGCCGTATTGGGCCGTGCCAAAGGCACTACCAGCCAAGGTACTATTCATTCATCGTAGCAGAAAATATCTTTTAACGCTCTTCTGAAGTCCAATGGGGATCCTACTTCACCGAAGACGGCGACTTCAACGGTTATTCTTCCTGAAAGGCCAGCTCGCACCCCAGTTCCCCCGAACAGTACTGGTACCACACCTGCGGCAGATCGAGTTAGCACTCCAGTTCTCCCTACGTCACTTCGTGCGAACGGCACGCCTTCTTTGCCTGGTGGCGATCGACCCACCACACCAGCAACATCCACCAGGTTGGCCATTGACAGGTATGTACAGGTTTTCGTCCTATCTTGTCTATCACTCATCGTATATTTAGCATTCCAAGGCCAGAGAAAGTGAGACGAGTGCGGCCTGACAAGGGTAGTGAATCTCCAGCTCCTGATGGCGACGCCAAGAGTGTTGCGAGATCCGACGCAATGGACGTCGATGCGCCTCCGAAGGAACAAAAATTAATACAGATGCCAATTCCCGAACGCCTTACTTCTCATCTTCCTCAAGGTTCCTCTCAAATCCCCCTTCCGTCTGCTCCTGCCACCATGGCTAAGGATTCTCCCAGACTTCAGCGACTACCATTGAGTTCTGCCCCGAGTCCGAGGGAATCTCTACACTCACCACACCTTCGAGCTGATGAGAAGCAGACACAATCGTCCCCAAGCGAGGCTATGCCGCCACCATCTGCTCCAAGCCAGACACTCTCGGCGCAAGAACTGCGTGAGACAGCCAAACAGAGTATGGGCTACCGCCCATCAGATCGGGCTGATGATAAGCGATCTCAAACTGGCTCCGGTGCCCCATCACCTATTCCTCGTCGCCGCACTCCTTCTCCCGCAGCACGCCCTGGTACAAGGACTCATAGCATGGAGAGCCGCACTAGCCGACGTTCCGATCGTGGGAGCGGCGATGGTGACCGTCGTGAGGACAGACCTTCGGACCGTGAAGGTCGTGCAGGACGTAAAGATGCTGGTACACATCCACGAAGCGATAGAGGCACCCGAGAGCGAACATCCACGCGCGACAGCGATCGAGACCGAGAGAATGAAAGGGACAGAGACTCTCGCCGGGAAAGACATGGCGAAAGGGACCGTGACAGAGAAAAGGATCGGGACAGGGATAGAGACAGGGAGAGGGAGAGAGAGAAGGACAGGGACAAGGACAGGGACAAGGAACGTGGTCGTCGTGACCGGGATGGGGACCGTGACAGAGACCGATCGGACCGTGATCGAGACCGTCACCGCCGAGATGAGAAGGATCGTGATAGAGACTCGAGGAAAGATCGGGAACCTTCCGGTCGTGGTCCCACCTCCACAGCAGCATCTGTTGCCCCCGATACTCGTAACGTAGCCACTCGTCCTGACCCCACGAGGCACAGTGGTCGAACGCAATTGGTCGATGATGGACTCGGCAAGAGGAGGCGTCCTAATGATGACGAGGTACGAATCTCATCTGTCATTGTGACACGAGTGCTCACCATTCCGCAGGCTGACCGTAATTCTAAGAGGAGCTCCCGAAAGGAGGGACATGACCGCAGTCGGCGGTCGGAGAAAGAGAGTCACGATCGACCTCGAGAATCTGATAGGCGTCGGACCGAGCGAGAAGCACCTGAAGTTGAACCGCGCCACCCTCTAACTGACCGAGTACGTCGCTTTCGTACTTTCCCATATCATGTTGGCTTATGATCCGACCTTAGCCTGGCGAGAAGCGAGTACCGGAGGGTCCTAAGAATTTACCTCCTAGTACACCTTCTGCACCGCGGGCGATGGCATCCGGGGATCAGTCTAGAGGCAAACCCGATCTCCCTCCCAGCCGAAGTGGAGACTGGAAGAGTCAGCGTGACCACGGCTCACACATGTTCCCGGCCTCCACCGGTGGCGGCCTGAGTCAGGATGCGCCTCCAAGTTTACGCTCACGCATCGGTGACAAGGAGCCCCCGCGCGCAGCTCCTCAGGCACCTTACCGGTCTGAAACGCATAAGGACGATGAACGTGATAATAGAAAACGCACTCTAGCAGGTATGACATCATTCTGATTAAACATAGCCATACCTCACTTCTAATGAAGATCGCGATAAAGACGTCGGCGAGACTGCCATCTCTACTGCAGGAGACCCCTCGTCACAACCTCCGAAGCGGCCACGAATCAATCGTAATCGGTACCCCCAGGCTCATGGGTTAGCCAAAAGGACTTTGCCTATAGATCCACAGGCTGGGGATAAGTCACGATCAACACGCTAGCGTGAGGTGACTTACTCCAGCGACGTCGCATCGCTATCAGCACGTAGTATATATCATTCATTACAATACATATTACACCAATGAATCGGACTGATATGATGATGCTCCACTCTACAAGGGATGAATTATATTACTTTGTGGGTATGTATGTAACCAGGGCCCCGAGTTGAATCGATATCACGAGTTGAATCGTAGCCAGTGAAAAATAACCGTGACTGGTCATCTTTTGATCAAGGTGAGGAATTCCTCTCGTGTCTTTTGCTGAGTTCGGAAACATCCCAGCATACAGGATGTGACGGTGATAGCACCTGGTTTCTGTACTCCACGCATAGTCATGCACATGTGACTAGGTGGAACGATGAGCGGAAGAATATCGGTCGTCGCAGACACTCACGTTGCTTCCATAACGACTGCCACACCACGGGGCTTGATTGCCTCTTGAACGGCGATAGCAATCTGTTTAGTTAATCGCTCTTGGACTTGCAGACGACGACTAAAAGTCTCGGCAATGCGTGCAAGCTTGGAAAGTCCAAGGACTAGCTGATTTGGGATGTATGCGATAGCGACCTAAGAATAAATAGGATGAATGTCAGCTGCACGTGTGATATCGGAGGGCCACATACTTTTCCTGTAAAAGGAACGAGATGGTGTTCGCAAAGACTGGAGATATCGATGTCCCGGACTAAAACCATCTCGTCGTGGTCTTCTGCGAACACGGCATCGTTAATGACATCTATAAGAGGCGGAAATGAGATTCTGATAGAGCAGGATTGGATTAAACGTTAAATTATGCTTTTACCTGCCAATCGTTCCTCGTATCCCCGAGTCATCCACATTATGGCTTGAGCGTATCTATCCGGCGTCTTGAGCAAGCCTTCCCGGTCTGGGTCTTCTCCAATACATTCGAGAATAGTCCGTACGGCAGAGACCATAATTTTCTCTCGTGCGGTGCGCTCTGCTGTTGTCTCATGCAGACGAGACACGGTGGATTTTGCTAGAGAAACGGTGAGAACGGTTCACATGGTGTTTCGGAAGACATACCAGGCCATCCAAGACCATTGGGGTCAGGAAGTGGGCTACCTCCGTCGGCACCTCGAGAGGCCATGGTGAGAGGTGTCGACAGACCTGAACCAGATCGAAAGCCATAGCCGTCTCGAGTTCCGGCGGTCAGTATGCGGTTAAGCAATGCGGTGGGCTCCGGACCATTGGATGGATGAGTAGGTAATTGTTCTTCACCAGGAGCGGTATTATCAAATGATGATGCAGTAGCATCTGGTGGAGAAACGCCGTCAGGAAAGTTGTTCATGTCTAGTTTGATATGAAAGTTGTTTTTGGGAGGACCGACGGTAGTATTGGACCTATAGGCTATTTATGAGGCGCATGGAATATATAGCGTATACCGATTTCTTACTGGTTTCGGTCATTTTCAATTTTCTCAACTCTGTCGATTTCATTACAACCAAGTTCCAACAGTTGACCCCTAGTACTGACCACATTGCTCTCTGGTACCATAATGACTCATGATACAAACCGTCAACGTCACTACTCAGTTCTGCTGTACTAGTGGAAGGAGACCGTCTCTCATCTGCGCGTGTATAGTTCAAGGGCCCATGTCAGTCTGGAAGGCACGGAAAACACTCATCTCCTACATAATTATGATCCAGGTATGGGACATGATCGAACTGCGCTTGCAGGACGATGTCGCGTGCGATATGCATCAATCAATTGGTAATGTGGTCCGTAATAAGGAACGGGTTTAAAACGCGGCCTATGATACTGAGGGTGAGTTTCGTATACCTTCGACCTCCTGCATGTCGTTAACGTCTTGCAGGCCATCGAGCTATTAACCCTGTGCTACATTCTTGTGATACGGTAGGAGTCCGCACTTGAAGTCACTAAAGATAGTTCGGCAAATGTGAAAAATAGCCATCCCAGACGTTGCATCAAGGTACGCTAACTTACCTCATTCCTACCACAGTATCGGGGCACCGTAGGAGCTCACGATAAGAAGGGAACTTGCGAAAAAAATGTCAAGTTAGCGACAGAGCCCTGGGACTTACCTGAGACCGAAACGAGAAGACGATCAAGAAAAACTCGTAGCTATGGAGGAAGCACATAAGGCTGTAGCCCTCAAGTTCAATGCATCAAGTTCCGTTAAGTAGGAGAAAAAATATTTGCAAGTCATTTCCCCGCAAGTTAATTCACCCTCCCGCTGTTTGTTGAGTAATGCTAACATCAATTTGTGAGCTTGGGAATATTTTCTCAAGCCCCACGAGCAGGTGGCCGGGGAAACCCAAGGAAGAAAACCTACAGTGCACACAAAATCATGTTGGATGGATGGCGATGGGACGAGGAGGGACAACGCTACAGAAGATATGCGATGTCATGACGGCATACCCATCTCGTTACCCCTTGCCAACGTATTTTATTTTATTTACATGAATTACAATAATGACAGGTTGAGCGGTGACCAATGCTCTATGACCCCAATGCTCTGTATAGATGTATAGATCACAGAAGCAAAGGTGATGCTCCGCTTTGCCCTAACCTCCCACCCTTCAAGTTGGTAGTTCCCGGGGGGAGTGACGGTTGTTTCCGACATGACGTATGGTCACCGGGGTCCCGTTGGAACCCAAAAGTGGTTACTTGAAGGAAAAGTTGGTGGCTTGACCGGGGCATTCACAACCGGAGGGATAGTCTTGAGACGGCCATTACTAGTACTAACTAGTTGTCATGCCCCCTTGCAAATTCACACTCATCCACCTCCTGTCATGCTCGTTATCTATGTAAGAATTCTTATTCGCCCTTCTGAATGCTCACGCAATGATTTCCTTTCATTCCTAAATTGTCCAAAAGGCTAGAGTTTCATAAACCTTGTCTCCCTTTTTTCTTCTCACTAGTTCAATGTGTCGGGCCACGTCTGCCAAACCTGTCCTGCACCGCTGGTGACATATCACCTCGGATCTCATAAATGTAAGATGACCAGCGGGACAAAAAACTTTGACGTTACTCCCCGAAAAAGCTGTGACCCGGCACTCTTCATAAACCGGGCGCTCTCTTGGATGATTTCGTAGCCTCACCGTTCACCAGTAATGTGTAAGGAATCGAAGCCTCGCCACCTGTGGTCGCCATCACAATTCACTAATGCCAATCGCGTACGCCCGCTCCCAAAGCAAATGTCTGTAACGTCATGCCGATGCATTCAAAAAGCCTGGCTAGCCTCTCGCATTATTCCTCGCCATAGAGGTTCATACCTCATGCCCGGCGCACATCGCCCAATCAATGAGGCAAACATCAGATTAGCCCTCACCATCACTCGTGGCTGCGCTTTTGACCTGTTCATAGTCTTGTGGAATCTGCACCCAGTGCGCACTACGCTCATGATGATCATTAATGTCGTCCGGGGCTTCTTCCCTGCGTTCAGGGGTTATTCACAAGCAATGATTGTTGATGAGGTTGGTGAACCCCACAAGTTGGCTTTTCGTGTCTCACTTGTCTTCAAGTTACAAAATTTAATCTCGTCCGGTTGCTTCACTTGGTCGCGATTACTGAAGCTACTGGTCGCCGAAATATTCCGAAGAGCAATGGAAACGGCCATCGACTCCTTTGCGTAAGTTCATATCCTTGGGCTGGTGGACGAATTTTCATATATGCAATAGCTCTGCAAACGAGAATGTCGTTCACGATTCGGTACGCTTTTTCGTGGAATATCAGCAAATTGCGCAGCGCCTAAGGCTCGACATCCCGACCCTCGCGGATCCTGTCGTGAGGGACTGTCTCCAAGAGTCCGATCTTTTTGTCAGGTCTTTCAACGGCATGGGGGGATTTGGACTACTTTCTCCGTTTGACTTTGTCCAAATATTAGCGCAAATTTCCGAACTTGCATCATATCTATGGGTATTACTGACCTTAACGGGTGGCTCTACTCATATGGGTGCTTTATTGCTGTCCATTCTTTCCGCTCTATTGCCCCTTTTCTTGTCCCGCTGCGGGCTCACACCTTCCCATCCTGACTTGGCTTATACAAGCAAGGAGGCCCGCACCGCTGAACGCCAAGAAAAGCTTCGAAATTTGGCCTATAATGACGCTCATCGGCCCGAGGTCTTGCTCTTTGGGCTTGGACCATGGATATTGCATTCCTGGGCAAGTGCCCGCAAGTCGATGATGTACGATGAGCGTCTATCACCGCTAAATCAGTCTACATTACCACAAATACTGCACCAGATAAATGTGTCTGACCTCCTGTTCGCTCTCCAGAATGTGAGTTGCCACACCTTTGAGGGCCGTAAGATGTGTAAATTTTTGGTAGATTCCACTCCTCCTCATGTTCCAGTCCTCATCTGCGTCCCTTGGATCACTGGCACTGTACCGGAGCTCGATTCAGTCGGTGGTTTATACTGTTGGAAACTTGGTCAATACAGCTCGCATGGCGTTCCAAAGCATATTTTTAATGGGTGCCTTTTGCGCCGCTATGAACATCAAACCTCGACTCACGCCTCCTAGCGAAGACGCAGAGAAGTATCCCAGCTCACCTAATGGCATGAAGATCGAAGCGAGGTATTTGAAACTGTCTTTACGTTTCCATGGGTGTTCTCACTTCCATTCTCCTACAGACATCTGTCATATACTTATCCGGGATGCAGGGAGCCATCACTAAAAGACGTCACCTTTAGCCTAGAAGCCGGTGAAAGTCTTGCAATAGTTGGGTACAATGGATCAGGCAAGCTTCGCCAGTGATTTTAATTCATTTTCTCCAATTAATGTCCGATATCCAGGGAAGTCCACGCTTGCCAAGGTGCTCCTACGAATTATCGATTTCGACCAGGGCGATCTTCTCGTCAACGGCGTGGACATTCGTCGGTTGACACCGAGCGAGTACCACCGGCATATCACGACCGTCTTCCAGGGCTTCTCTAAATACAGCTCGACCGTCAGAGAAAACGTTGGATTGGGTTATGTGCCAAATATGCAGTCGCCGGCGGCCATTGAGCATGCTATGCGTCTTGGTGGTTCAGACACATTCGTGGGGTCATTGCCGAATGGAATAAAAACCAAGCTAGATGCCTCAGGCTTTGAGTTTATGCCGTACTCGCCAGTGTCAGGTCATGGTATAGCCTCGCGGCTGCAGCATGGCTTGTCCGGTGGTGAGGTAAGTTCGCCCGTCGTTGTCGTCATAACCCTGACTTGACGTATTCCATGACAGTGGCAGAGACTAGCCGTTTCTCGTGCCTTCATGCGTGCAGACCGACCAGAAATTGATCTTTTGTTGTTCGATGAACCTGTGAGTGTATTCGCTGCGTTCCTATTCCCTGACTCATTTCCGAGGGGCAGACATCCTCATTGGATGGTTGTGTACAGAATAAGATCTTCGACACTATCGACCAAATCTCTCGCTCCCCCCAAGGCGAGAAAACAAAAACCGTGATTTTCATCACTCACCGTTTGTCAACTGCCCGCCGAGCTGATAAGATTGCAATGATGGAAAATGGTGTAAGTCAACTACCGTGCCACGAGTATTACCAGCCTGACGCCGCGTGCAGACAATAACTGAGTTCGGAAGCCATGATGACCTATTAAACAAGGGCGGTTCATATGCCACCCTATACAGAGCATCCGTTTGATGCGGTAAGCTTGGTCTTCCCTTTGCTCACAAAATTTTAGAGGCACTACAATGCTTGCATACTTGATCACAAGACTACGATTTCGAACACTCATAACGAGTACTTTACACATTGTCGAGCTGTTAATGTACCTCTAGAACTTACACATTTTTACGTCAGAACTGTTCCCCCGTAGAATGGTCCATATATACTACGATGCCATCGCGAATGTATGCGTCCACATTTTTGCTTTCCAATGGCTCAGCGAAGGTCAACGGATTGTCGCAAAATCCGACAACAAGGCCAGCGTCCCTGATTCCTTGAATCAGGGACGGGACCTGCAACTTGAATTACATCATGAGGGTGAGAAAGTATGGGCGCTACAAATATGGTATCTCACCAATAATTTGGGATCGAAGAAGACACCCAAAAGGTTATTTCGCTTTGCAAAGTCGACGCCAGCAGCTACGCTGGATGACCAATAATGACATCCGGAACCTAGATCGTCAGCATGGAATCTCGTCGAAGCTCGCAATCCCTGGTCAATTTGACCGCATTGAGACGAAAAGAATACCGGATCTGATCATGAAAGGATGAGAAGCTCCGCGATCCGAGCCGGGGAAGTGAAACACTGACAATTTGGTTGTTTCCAATTCAGTGTGACACAAACTTGAGGCGAGAAAGAAGTGAACGCGACCCGGCGACGAGGGAATACGCCACCCAATGCAGAAGAAGTCTGGGCACGGATCGTCCGCAATACGCAATCCACAGACTCGTTCAAGTCCAGTTGGCGTCTGGTCGAACCACGACCCTTGCCAGGCAAAGCCAATTCCAACGTAAGGCCGATGTGCATCGGAAGTATCTAAAGTGTAATGTTTTTAAAGAACGACCCAGGCATTACAAGTAAAGGCCAAACCTGCATGACATCCGCAAGAGTAACCATAGAGTGTGATAACATTCTGGACCATTCTTGCACAGACGCCGCTTTTCTGAGTAACTTATCATCACGCTCCACACGCCTTGCCAGAGCCTGGAACTGTTCCAGTGTGACGTCGGAAACGCCTAGGTCAAAAGAGGCTTCCGGGAGGAGATAGTCGCTGAATATTACAGGATGCAGGTCTCGCGTTACCTGCACAATGATATGCACGTGATTCCCAACTAAAGATGACAGTGTTAACGTGTGCATCGGGGAGGCGGCATTGGAATGTATCGAGGGCGAAGTATGTGTAGAATCCAATGACCTAGGAGATTGCCGCCACGGCAATGACGTCTGTGAATTGGAAGAGATACCTCTTGGTAGTGTCATTGACTTCCAGTAGGTTTCCACTGCTCCGCCCACTTCCAATGTGACACCCTGAAACGGCGTTACAACATTGATGAAGATAGTAACCTAAAAAGAATGGTCATCGAACGACTCGAAAGGTGAACGTTACGCCTACTTCTCCGATGCTATGAAGACGAGTGTCAAGGATAGGAAGCGATACAATATCGCTACCTTCGAAAACCGATGGATGAGCAATCGCACGCCCAATCGTCTTAGTGCCGAAACTGGGGTATATAGAAAATTCCAAGCTCAATCCTTTTAGCGAGGGGGATTGGAAGACAAACATATCGCAGTCTTCCTTTTGGGGCAGGAGAATACTGTACGGAGCAGCATTGACGCCAGGGCCAGCGGTAATTACCATTTTCAGGGGTTTTGAAGATGGAAGTGACAAATTGGGCGCAATGATAGAGCTTGTCAGACGAGGATGAAGTGTCACCCCTGCGCCTTGGAAGGCGCTGTTGCTGACAGTAATTTCGACAAGATAGTTCCTATCCAAATAGTTATGACCATATACGCGATGCGGCATGATCGGTGGAGGAAGTGATAATGAAGGAATCTGATCAAACTCGGAATCGACTTGCATTTCTGTGTTAGGCAGGGGGGGCTTGGGGTCAAGGCGAAGGACTTCGGTGACCTGTGGTACCTTCGCCGCAGTTTCGATAAGGACTTCCACGGACTCCCGATGCCCATACCAGGCCGCATAATGAACCGCTTGGTGTCCCACCTCATCGGTCAAGTCCATCCTAACACCAGAATCCAGTAGAAGTCGAACGCAAGATGCGCGACCGTGACGTGCGGCGTGGAAGAGCGGCGTCCATTCATGGTACTTGTCTGGAGTATCGCTACCTCCTTGAGTCAGGAGAAGCTTGACGACCTCGGCATGACCCTCCCTGGCGGCAAGATGTATAGGGTATTCGCCGTTGCTATTTGCCGTGCAACGTGCTCCTTTTTCCAAAAGAAGAGATACAGTTTCCAAATGTCCGTGCTCACTAGCCAATGCCAGCGGCACTAGATTATCGTTGGGTACAGTGAATGACGGTGAAATGCACTCGTCGCAAAGCAGCACTTGTACACAGTCCGCACTTCCTCGCAAGGTGGCGTAAACAAGAGGACTGCAGTTATCCACGTCAAGAATATGCGCAGGTAGGGAAGCTTCCAAAAGTCGCCTGCAGACATGCGCATACCCATTCATCGCCGCATAATGCAAGGCAGACCGACCATAAACATCAAGCTTCTCTGGCTGCGATGACATTTCCAAGCACATATTGACAAGGCGAAGAGCGCCCGCGGCAGCTGCCTCATGGAGGCAAGTACGCCCGTTGATATCGTCAACAAAATCGAAGTCGAAGGGGACCGTGATGCTGGCGAGTACTAAATCCGCTAACTCCAGTGGTGCATCGACGATAACTCTCCACAACACGCGGGTGACATTGTTTCTGCCTCCATTTTGTGCCTCAAGAAGATCCGAGTGATGAACGAGATCCTTGATAGACGCTTGATCCGAGTTCTCCACGGCTTTTCGCAAATCATGCTCAAAGTCGCGGAAGGGTCCTGCGTACATGTTCTTCTCGATGAAACTCGCGACATCGTGAATATCCGGACCTTCATGCTTCAGACCAGCAGATAGGTCCGTAAGATCTAGGAGGCACGATGCTACAGTATCAGACAGTTCTGATATGAGCTGTCAACCTGCATTAGGACCACTTCATATCAGGCGCTCACGTGACTTGCCTGCCTATTGAACACCGGTTGGACCTCGACCTGCCTGGTGAGGTAAAGCTCCTTCATTGTTGACCGCGACCTCTTATCCCATTTCTTCAATATCTTCATAAACCCTGTTGCATTGATTTCGATGAATTGCTGAAGGGAATTGATTCAATTACATATAAGAGTTGCGCGATCAAGTACCTGGAGTTTTCCTAGATCTCTCTCCAGGAGGCGGAAACCCTCCTCGACAGCGCTCCACTCGACGTGGTTCGTAGTAGTTTCCTCAGAGGTATCAGGGAGACCGCGCATTGCTGCAGCGCGCCTTTTAGAGAGTAAGGTTTCCAACCGGAGCATCAGCTCTGCCTCTTTCTGCAGGTAGAATGTATTGATCTTTGATAACCCGATGCGATTAAGTCTCATATGATTAATGTTTTCGCGGCACACACCTTCTCAAGTTCACGCTCCAACTTGAAGAAGAAGGCAGCTTTGTGCGCCTGGAAGTCGTAACCACGATGATCGTCATGCTGTTGGAGAACTGATAGTATATGCAATTCCTCCGGCTCATCTTGCGTTATCAGTTCATCAGTGACAGATTGCACTGGGGCCGGAAGTGCAGGAGTACCACTCGGCGCAATAGGATTCAAGATGTCGGCTGGTCGTATACCAAGAGCTAAAGCAGCGGCTTCGGACGCAGGTCGATTAGCAGCAAGTGATGAAATGATCTTCTTGAGGAATTTGTAGTCCAAATAATACGCAGACCATCCCGGGACTTGTTCTGCTTGAATTTGCTTGCCGAACTGTAGATCAGGGGGTCGGTAAGAGCTCTGACTGGTAAGAGGGTCGTATGGCGCAGGCTGACCTTCATAACGGTTGTTTAGTCTTTCTTCTAAGGTACAAAGTGTCAATGAGTGGTAGGTTATTGACCGTTGGTCAATCCATGATGGATGTCGGCAGAAGGCAAAGCACGCACGTGCATTAGATTTAATGTTGCGGAGTTGTATAAAATGTCAGCCCTGTCAGCCATAATTTATTAACTCCCGAGTAAAGACATTTGATTCTTGATGACCTGCAGCTGGCCTACCTCCCGATCCCAGTAGTTGCAACGAGCCCGAGGGGCTTGATATCCGAGCCGGTATAGTGAACGTGTATTCATGTTTCGGGTTTAATAAATAATTCAACCCCCGTCTCTGCAATACAATACGATTGCCCGTAACAGCCTTCAAGGCAGAAACAAAGCTACTTAGATATATAGAAGTAGAATGACGGATTCAACACCTAAACCACAAAGTTTGGTACTGATCGCAGCCTGGTAGGAAATCACTGGTGCCAGATTCACATCATGAAAGAACTGAACCGATTTGACTCAAGCACGATTGATTACCTCTCGCGTTATGAATGAGTTGCATATAGAATCTGCCTTCGAATAAAAATCAAAGAGGTGGAACGAGGTAGGGGCAACGGTAGATGTAGTAATTCCCCTTGACGCACGTGGTAAGTCTAGCTGCAACACTCGAGAGGCGATTGGTCTAAATGTAAGATGCTCGTGAGATGTCGGGAAAATTTGCCTTGAATCTCTTTTGGTTATGTGGTGAAATTGAACTGAAACACCACGAGACCCCACTAACCGAGGCAACTGGAAAAATACCGCAAACGTGGTAGGATTGCATCTCAGAGTCATCCGAAGGCATGAACTACCGATAACAGAAGATTAGTACCATCCCTCAGATCCATGAGATGCCGACTTGTGATGTACCGATTATGCGAGGTACAGTAAAATGGATGGGGATTGAGTATGTCTAACCATGGCGATAATACACGCCTTCGCTCGGATGGTGAACACCTTGTTGGTCCAGGCACAAAGCCCAAGAAGGCTCAGCAGGGAGTGCAAAAAGCTAAGCTTATACTAAGACCTTCCTGAGCTGCCACACCTTCGCGGGAAGGAGCGTTATCGGGCAATTGCCATGTTGCTCGATATGATCGTGTGCGCAACGGTAGCAGAATACGTAGCCAGACGGTAAGGCCGTCGCATTGTGGAGAGGCTCTTTGCAGAGCGGGCAATGTCCATATGTCATGCTATCGATAGTAATCCCTGCGGGGTGCGGCGGAAGTATCTGAGGTGGAGGGATGGCCGGACCTAAAGGAGATATAGATAATGACCGCGCAGGGGAACCCGGTGAATACCACCACTCCAAGAATTTGATGAAGAATATGGCTGTAGGTAAGAGAAGTCTCAAGGAGTCGAGCAATAATTGCGGTGACCGCAGTAGGAGACTCCGAACCACAGCCAAAAATCCATTCTTTCTTAGAGGAATAGCAGGTGGTTTCACTTGTGCGAGCTACCGAGATGTTGTGAGTTGCAACGTGAATAACTGGAACGTTAAACTCACAAAATCGTCCATGTTGAGTCTTCTTAGATCGACTCCTACCCAAGCTAGCCATGGGCGATAGAATGGCGTACGATCAAATAGATAGGCCACATTATGGGCGAGAAGCCATACTTCAAATCCAGTGTTGAACCATGGGTATAATATCTTGAACTTTCTGCGCATTGCACCTGCAATACTCTGAGAATAATTAGGCGACACTCTATCGCGGTCCAGGTAACAGGCTGCTCACATTATCCGTGAGTTCCTGGATATGTCTTGCGCTGCCTCCATCTTCCAGGATATCCGGATCTATGCCTCCACCCAACCTCTCATAATAGTCCTGCGCTTTCGCGCGTAAATAAGGCACAGCAATCTGGATTTACAAAAATGTGAGGAAATATCCGGTTAACATCGAGAATCCATACCAAGAAAAATAGCGACCGCCATAGCTCGCGATTTCGTAGCTTCTCCCCCGGTGGTACCCCACCAACAGCAGCCGTTGCTCGCTCTGTTGATATCCAAGGCTTTCTACGTCTCTTCAGACCGTAGAAATGCTCAGAAAAAGATGCACCTAGTGAATGGCGTGTTTGAGTTGTTTCGTGTCAACTTGCCAGTACTTACTGTGTTTGCGGAGATAGTGACGTTCAACAAAAAACATGATGAAAGCATAAAACTCTTCATGACGGTTGACTATGCGGATCAATTGGCGAGGGTACCGTTGAGCAAATACCTGCTATACGTGAGTGCAATTCACGGACGGATTCTGAGAACTTACTGCGAGGACATACTTTAGAGCAGGCTGAAGCAAGTCGCGGAGCTGCTCTTGAGCAACCAATTCAAACAAGGAGGGCTTGAGTGGATCTCCGCCAACGTTGTTGAAGAACTCCATGTCACGATGATGGTAAGTTAATAGTTTATGATATTGCAGCGTGTAGCACAACCGTGGCGATAAGCTGACGGTCACGTGTACTTTAACTTACAAGTCTTACTCTGCGACATTGATCCCTTCTTTGCGACAGTGTACTTGTTCAATTTATTCGGGACTCCGACATCTATCTATACCGTAACTATACGCTCAGGCAACATAGACGACCCAGACTGCTGGTAACTGACTTTGATCGTCATGTAGACGCAGGAAGACGCAGTGCTGCGGGACCCCGACACTGAATTCAAGGCGTACTTCTTCTGCGGAAGTCGATATTGAATTTCGCTCCACATCAGGTGGTACTCCTGTTGTCAGGGCCATTGCTGGCGATTTTTACAATGAGCTACGCAGTGCAGCAGATGTCTTGCAGAAGTTCTAGCGAGCACTGACCAGAGGGAGGGGTGGAAGTTGAGTATAGGTGAGCACTACTTCGTGGCAACATCAAGCTTATGACGACCAGGTCGGTGAGATATATAGCCATGGTCAAATAAAGCTGGGGGTCCAAAGGTGATTATTAAGTATGGTAATATACATTACGCGATGCGTAGTTGTGAAGCTTGTTGATGCATGGGATGTGTGTTAATGTTGACTAAGTTCGGGCGTAGTCGCTTTGCAATCAGTGATTCAATTACGATGGTCACTTTTGACTACTAGTCACCAGGTAAGATTCCATCAGCACTCACACCGGTTTCTGAGGAGGGTATATATATAGGTATAACTACAGAAGTTAGCCCTCATCTACTGACCCCTGATCTTCTCGTTCCAGCAACTTCAATAATGAGCCTTTGCGAGCATTGCGTTCAAGGTAAGCTAGTGTCGAAATGGCGACCTAGCGATAAGATCTGATTTAGTACTAGGCGTCCGCCACGAGGGTGAGCCTGAAGGTGAGCACTCCTTGTCATCTGCCTCGTGCAGACGTTGAATAGACTTCCATTAGGTCAAATCGAGATGATCGGTGGAGTCAAATGCTACGTTGGCACACCCACCGTCGACTATTCCAAGGACAAGGTCGTCCTATTCCTGCCTGATGCGTTCGGAATAGAATTGATCAACAACCAAGTCAGTGTCTCCAAGAAATGCAAATTTTGATATATTTATATGCGTTGTATTCTAGTTGCTCGTTGATGACTTCGCCCGCAATGGTTTCAAGGTTCGATAGGTTTGCGAAGCCACTTTGGAATTGATACGATAAATGCACTACAGGTTATTGCTCCAGACATCCTTAATGGCGATGCTGTCCCTCCCGAAGCCATGAATGTGAGTCAGTCGCACGTGATATGCACTAGGTTTTGACGGTACTATTTCTTCGTGTAGGCAGGTAACTTTGATATTCCTGCTTGGCTCGCGAACCATGGCAGGGACAAGACCCGCCCGACAGTTGACAGCGTCGTCGCAGCCCTGACAGAGCAGGGCATCACTAAATTTGGCACGACTGGTTATTGCTTCGGTGGTAAGTATTCCATGGATAAATATACAATATCCTCACATATTCGCCGTTAAAGGTCGTTATACCTTCGATCTCGCATTTGATGGTATCTCGCATTGCTCCGTTGTTGCGCACCCCTCGCTGCTGAAGATCCCTGAAGACCTTGAGGTACGACTGTGGTGGTTCCCATTCTATAACATAGACTCATTTTCTCCGACCAGAAATACGCGTCTACTGCTAAAGCTCCTCTTCTGATCAACTCTTGCACGGTTGACGCACAATTCCCCCCTGAAGCACAGGCGAAAGCAGACGAGATCCTCGGTGGGGGCAAGTTTGCCCCTGGATACAAGCGGGAGTATTTCGACGGCTGCGAGCATGGCTTTGCCGTCCGTGGGGATATGTCTAATGAGAAGGTCAGAGTAGGCAAAGAGGGCGCATTCAAGGCTTCTGTCGAATTCTTCTTGCAGCATCTCTAATCATGAATTCTGGATGTGAGAAGGATAAATCTGTCTTCTGTCTTAAGTACTTGTCTATTGTCTTCGAAGGAATATAGGATGAAGTGACAATATCAAATTTCACTATGCAATTTCGCCTAGCGATTTACGGGATCCTCCAACTCCAAATTGTCAGCAGTGTGGGACGGTGTACGAAACACAAGGATGAGAAATCGACGATCTAAAGATAACCCAGTCCTGCGATTCATTCGTTTCTCGCGAAATGAACATGATGTGCGAAGCAAGAACACTATGCACGATAATCTGTGGTCTTTGGGAAGTCAGTGTTGGTGACAGTTAACCATGATGAAAGATTAGCACACACAGACACGTGGACATAAAGACCAAGATAAAGGAAAATATGACCATGATAGAGCATGTACGCCCCTCTCCGATATGTCCCCAGAGACGAGAGTTATATCGATGAAAGTAGTTGCTGCGGTAATGATAAACTTCGCGAATGAACTCAGGCCTTGCGCCACCGGCGAAGGTACTTCATTCTGGTTGGAGTGTCACAACACCAATCAGAGCGTAGTACTTTAGCGGTAACTTAGACAGCCCGAGGCTCTCGCGTCAATACAACCAGCGGCAAAGATTGATATCACCAGCTATCTTGACGAAGAATCGCTTTGCATAGACGCCATGTGTATCCTACATGGGCGATTGTGAGAAGTAGAGCCACAAAGAAGGCCATCTCTGCTTGGGCCATCGCACATGCGGGATCCACTGACAGGTTCTGGTAAGATATCATCAACGCGTGCAGGGGTTGATCGTGGTTGGAATTTACCAGAAAGTGGTATCAGTACATCTTGTGTCCCGGCAGAAATGCAGGAGGTCCTGATAGAGCGC
The DNA here is from genome assembly GCA_002995095.1 of Rhizopogon sp. AM-2018a. NCBI lineage: Eukaryota > Fungi > Basidiomycota > Agaricomycetes > Boletales > Rhizopogonaceae > Rhizopogon > Rhizopogon sp. AM-2018a. The sequence goes on along the minus strand of PVYJ01001819.1, from coordinate 22,913 downwards.
CTGCCATAACACTCCATTTATCATCCCACCACCTCCTCGCATGGCTGGTCGCTAGTCATCGATGCATCAATGATGGTTCCCACCAATGACCACCTCGCTCAACAAATTGTAGATTATTGTGGAGAACGGTATCAAGGTGTTCTATAACTTCGTTGGCCTGCAACGAAAGCTTGGCTGCTCAATGGTCCTACATGCAAGATAAGCTCAGATTAAGACTCACAATGAACAAAGATGGTAGACGTCCTGACCTCGATTGACCGACACGGTAGTGCGAATTATGAGGAGTACGAGTTAGAAAAATGGAGGGGATGGGGCCTTGATGCCACTCTCCAAGCTCAGTTCAAGTTATAGTGTTGAATACATGATGGTGGATCTCCTAATACAGAAGGAACGAATGTCGTCCTTTCTATTAGGGTCTGCCTAGGGGAAACTGTGAATCTAGGAATCCATACAACATCGAGATCAGATTATAAGGAACGGCTGTCTCCCTCCAATTTGGTCTGTTTATGAGGTAACCCGTTGCCAGCTCGGGGGGATAGTGAAAAGAGATTGCTCAACTTCGTAGCATCGCCAAAGAAATAGATTTGAGTATAAGAGACGACACTGTGCTCATTGATTCGATGTTTTACATACTAGAATAGTCCAGAAATGGAGGGTTCTACGGAATGATGATCATAATCTGAAGAATGTTTTAGGGATTGGTGCGATGGGTTCATGCTAGGCCCATGATGCATGATGGGCGGAGCGGTGCAGACTCTGCAGAGCAGCCCCACTGCGCTTGCTTTACGATTACTTATTAGCCACATTATTCTCGTCGAGTTCCCCCATTTTCTCTAACGTCGTGCTTGTCTATTCTTTCAGTATCCAGGTCTCTGTTGTACCGAGCCGCGCCTCGATCATGGAACGTCTGACACAACCCCAGTGAGCTAGAGATAAGTTCAACTTGTTCAAGAATCAAGATGGAGCTAGCCTTGACGTAGTTACATAAGTTGTAAACAACATAATTATGTAAGTTATTCAAAGACCTCGTAGACGCTCAGTCCTAAGACCTTTCAGTTTCATCTCCTCCGAGTCAGGCAAACTTCTTCTGTCTCGGCGAATATGCCCTCATACAGCTCGACTCATTGTTTGGAAGAGATGACCTGGTACAGAAGAGCATTAGCGAGCGCTGGCCGATTCTTCTGGGGACCAACTTTGCTGGTCATGTACTAGTAGACGCTGTGCTGTGGAACCCCGACAATGAATCCGTCGTCCGAGGCGCATACTTCTTCCACGGAAGTACATTGCTGATGATTGGCCTGCCCTTCGCAATGTTGGCACTTCTTGTCATGTTACGGCCATTTTGTCCCATGCCAGCAACCCGGACGAGGCATTTTTTTCTTGTGTTATGCTCAATGTTAAGGGGGGTTCAACGAAAAGCATTGTAGTAAGTAGATGGCTCGAGGAAGATCATCCATATTTTTCACACAGCCTGCGGTCCACGCTTCTACTCGTGAGTGACCCACTTCTGCTCTCACCTAACCGCTGCTCGAAACAGCGAAGCTTGGTTTAGTAACTTTAGTTGTTAGTCTCAACGCCCTATTTTATTTTACATGTTCCGCCCTCAGGCCGTCACATATGTAATGAAGAAGGAAACGACTATTTATTTGGATTTGCCTATGAGAGACTGGGTGAAATATATTCGAATATTCATTGTGCCTTCAAATTTGGATCGGATGTTCTTTTTTGCTGCGCGTAAGAATTGCCTCGTTGCATCCAGGTTGCATGTTTATCGCCTAAAAGGCCACTCATTATTGTGCTCTTGAACAAGCGGGGCAGTCCGCCTCTTCTGATACCCCATTGTGCAAAACTCATTCTCATGTTCGCCTCGTTCCACGCAATGATACCCTCAGATACTGAACTCGCCTCTCAAGCACTCAATGAAGAGGGCAGCTATCGTTTCCCCTCGTTCTCGGCGTCTGACGCGGTCACCCTTGGTTTGTCCCTACGCAAGCGCTTCCGTGCGTCCTCTCGACATTCCAAAGGCAAAGGACTCGTCATCTCCATACAAACCATCGCCGGTCACACGTTGTTCGCTTGTACGGTGGGCGACCTTGGTCATCCAGCGGGTGTTGGAGATGTCAGTCTGAATAGCTGGTCAACTGTCGAAGGCATGGTCGGAGTTGTGAGGCAGACAGGACATTCGACCTATTATGTCGAGAAAAGTATGAGTGCAATGGGCAAGTCGACAAAGCAGATGGGGATCCAAGGGGACACGGTCATGGTTCATGGGGGAGGTGAATGCTTTCAATCTGTCATGTACTTCTAGAACGACAAGCTCACATTTGCTCCGCGTAGCGTTTCCGATCTGGTTGGACGTCAGTATATTCCAACCTGTTTGCGCGCCTCAAGAGCTAATTATATTTTGTACAGAACGCACATTGTTGCCCTATTGCTGTCGTTGCTTGTTACTCAGGTTCAAGCCAAGATGACCACCATGTATGTTCCTCTTCCAGAAACTCAGTCGATCAGCATTCATATAATGACTCTCAGCTTGTCGTCACGGCTGTCCGGGATTATCTTCACAAAATCAACAAATCCGGGATGTCAGCGTCTTCCGCTTTAGGGACAGAGATGCCCCTCCCATCGGTACCGAATCGGGAGAGCACGGTAAGCTCTTATCAGCGAATTCAGATTCGCCAGTTCATTAGCGAGTAAAAAGGCATGGCTTGCAGAACCATCTGCACTTGGTCTCAGAAGACGGTCAGAGTCACCATTTGACCATCATGACGAATGAAATATGGATGTAAGGCAACATATATTATCGAGGGGGGTGAGTGGCGCGGTGTAATAGTTATGTCTCATAAAAAGCGGCAATAATGGTCGTAGAATGACATGGATACAGGGTCTACTCGGTGTCATGTGAGGGAGCCTGCCTAATGACTCGGATGGTTTCTGTAAGAAGGGTAAGCAATGCAAAGTTGAGGTAAAAAGGGAAGCGATATACCATGTCTAAGGAATATTTGTCTTTGGGCCTGCGGTGAAGACGGGTCTGCAGTTGGGTCTGCGTCACGAAGCTCGAAGTTTGCCTCGACGTATACTTGGGCCCCTTTCTGAAGGTTACGCAAGTAGTTGTTCTGAGCAGGACTGAAGGAAAGGATATTGTGCCAAGTCGTTCCAGCCTCCTGACGGGCTGAAGGAATGATTCATTTACTGATAGTGCATGGATATGATTCACTCACCGCCATCAGGGTTAGGAGGTGGAGGGGGGTAGTTGGTGGTTGCAACAGTATAGCTAACGACACGTTAGGATGGGAAAATTCTCAAGCTAGCCATATTGTACTCACGAGACATATTCTTTGTCGCTCTTGGTGGTACGAACCTCAGGGTCTTTGCCTAGCCGTCCAATGAGGACGAGCTTGGAGACGTCGTATGAACGCGTCGAAGTAGTAGAGAAAGCCTTAAGAAAATCGAGTTAGTACGCTGAGCACAGAACCCTGAAGAATCAACTTACGCGACGCGGTGCGCGAGCGAATGCTTGACGAGCAGAGGAAAACATGGCTGCAATATTGGTCTTTCGAAAGTTGAAACGGGTACTTAGTCTAGTTTTTAATAGATGGTTGTTTGTTGGTGATTGGCAGTAATCTAGTATTGAACCAAGTCATCGTATCCCTTTGTATCTTATCTGTATTCTTTAACATGTCGAGACATAGGCTTGTACGAAATATGAATATCCGAGGTATACACCAATTCTCCTCTTACAGGTTTCTCTAATTTCTCATAATCAGATGAGCTGGACGATGATGCATTGTCCGACGGAGGAGATGATATGACTCCAGAGCAGCACGGCGAGTGCCCACACATCTATCTTATGCCGCATGCTGAACACATAATGTAGCTCAAATGACGTCTTGTCTCGAACAGATCAGAGAGATAATAGGAAACGAAGCAGTTTCAGGCCTTGACGATGATATCATCAAGAACATTCTATGGGACCAGTACTTCAACCTGGAAACCGCTCTATCGCTATTGTATGGTGTGTAATACAACCACCATGTATTCTTCCACTAACGTGCCTTGACAGAGGAGCAAGACCGGAGAACATCAGCCAAGGTTCGCAAAGGTAAGTTCAAGTGTGACCTCTCATTTGTAAATAGTCTTGCATTCGCTTTTCCACCATGTTGTTGTTACCCCCCGTTTTGGATCCCGTTTATGGAGTCGACTACGCCGTGAACGAGACGAGGAACAGGAAGGTGCATGTCATCCCCACCTTCCCTGCATCAACTTTGCACATTCAGGAACTCAATATTCGCCATTTCAGTGCAACTGGGCAGCGATGACTCCCCACTATCTCACGAGGGCATAGAATTTCATGATGTGCCACAATATGTGGCTGGACCAACGGGATATGAATACTATGATGGCGACTTGGAAAGACCTCGAGTTCCCCTCATTGTATTGGCGCAACAAGGCCAACATCCGGGCTACTACCCTGGAGGATATCTAGACGAGGCAGACTCAGATGATGTGCCATTGGGGCTTATGTCACCCAGCTCGAGGCTCAGCACCATCACGGAGATTACCGAAAGGACTGAGCCCTCCCGCCACTGGCCTTCAAAGCAGCAACTCGTAGCGTTGAATCAAGCCCGCGCATCTACGGTCACTGATACGACGACGACATACGGACAAGTTATTGGTGCGTAGTAACGGCAAATATTTGATTAATATGCTGAAGCCAGGACAGATACCCAAACTTGTAGTCCAGTGGCGGCGGAACATCCTGAGGCACCAACGGACCCGAACTTCATCCCCCCATCTCCTTCGCCCTCAGCAGTCCGACGTCTGTCCAACTACGAAGCCGCCCCCTCACTTACTACATCACAATCGCACTCTGATCTGCGGACAGAGATCCAAACAGAACGGGCAATCTCACATGCAAAATCACGAAGTACTCGTGCGCCACCCATGGATACTCTTCCTGATATTTCCGATTTCCAGTCGAAGGTGAGCGAAAAATCGCTCCCTTCCAAACCTCCGGCTGGCGCGGAAACGCCTAAACTCTCAAAATTATCCATGCTTGCGAGTTCCCGTACAAGTTCGAGAACTTCTCGCTCATCCGATCTGGATACGACTTCTGTACTCACATACCCCGCCTTGCGGCCCACCGCTGAGAGTCGACTGTCATTTGCAACCACCGCTGCCACTACAAAACCGCCTCCTTCCGAGAAAACACTTCCAAAGGCTCCTTCTACCACCACTTCTTCCATGTCTTTGCATGTCAAACAGGCCATAAAGACAGCTTTGGAACTTGAAGTGCATGATCGTGAAAGAGCAGCGAAAAGTTCGCCAAAAAAGAGCGAGTCGAGTGTGACATCTACATCGTCGGTTTCTACCGTCAAGCCTACGGTGCCAACTTCACCCCCTCGAGCTGGCATCATTCCAAATGTTGTCCGCGCAGAGTCTGAAACAAAGGCCCGCCCTCAGTCAAAACTCGCAGCGCTTGCCCAGGCGAAAGCCGGTGCCAATACGAGTCTCGTGCCCAAGTTTTCGAAATCCCCACCCAGTTCACCTCCGAAGGAGCTTCCTAAACCTCGTACACAATATCTCACGCCGATCGCAAATGGAGCCACGGCGACGGTAGCTATAACTACATCCTATCAGTCACTTCAAAGTCTTTCCGTGCCACAGACTCAGGATCCTGCGCCATTAGTCCAGATGCCTGGTACCGAGCCCAAGCAGTCTAAGCTGTCGATGAAGATTAAGAAAGCGAGTGAGAAACCGCCGCCTCACCCTACGCCTACAGACCACGATGATAGTGTCATCATTCCGTCTCCCTTGTTCCTACCAAAACCAGCTAATCCTCGTGCGTCTCCCTCGGCATTCGCTTCTTTACTTCTCGATGATCATCTAACATCCCCATCTCCCGAAGACAAGGACACACCCACAGCTCATAAATATGGAAGGGAGGTGCCGGAGCTTGTGGAGATATACGAGGCCAGTCACTCCCAGAGTCGCTCCGCCCTCAGTCTCTCCTCCGACCAACACAAATCATCTCGCCCAAGGGCTGCACCGCCAGAGATGACAGTACCGTCGAGATTTGCTTTTGATGTCCCGAGTCCTGACGATATCGTATTCAGCGCTCGTCGGGGAACTTCTCTTGCGCAGAGACGGTGATCAAGCTGCCTGTTCCCATCTTTGTTTGTTCTTTCTTGTATTTCTCTACCCGCCTTTTTTGATCTTTTTCTCCGGGAGGACTGTTGTTTGTTGTAGAATTAAAGGCTTCAATGGAACTTTTTTTGCTGATTGTCACTTCAGCCGCGAAGGAACGCGAGAAAGCGGAGAAGGCAGCGCAGAAGAAGGCAGCGCAAACGCCTTCTTCATCAGGCTATACCACGCCGGTTTCGCAAGCAATGTCTGCGGTGAATACACCAAGCAGTAAGACCTCGAAGAAGACTGGATTGGGCGCGAAGAAGTCGGGAACAATGACGCCCCGCGGTACAGGAGGTTTGGATGCACGACTGCTCGACATGGCCGCATTAAATTTGTTATCAAAGGAAGACGAGTCGCCCCGTTCAGCTGATGAACCCCTTCCAAAAATAGCACTGGAACGTGGAAAGTTGCTGCAGGAAGTTCGGAGAGTCCTTGAAGCGCAAGGAGCGAGCGATAAAAAGGCTGTCAGCTTGGTTGTGATCGGTGCTCGATCTTACCATTTGCGAGATGAATTGTTTTTGCTGATGTGGAATGACAGGGCATGTCGATGCCGGGAAGTCGACGCTTATGGGTCGTTTACTTTATGAGCTTGGGAGAGTCGACGAAAAGACCCGCATTGCTAACGAGAGAGGCAGCAGTAAAGCAGGGAAGAGTAGTTTCAGTTGGGCTTGGGAGTTAGATGGGACTATCGAAGAACGGGAAAGGTCTGCGTGTTTGTTGCTTCAAGTGCACATACCGACTGATATCCAGAGGCATCACAATGGACATTGCTTTACAATCCCTGACGACCCCTCATCGACAAGTCACCATACTTGATGCTCCCGGACACAAGGATTTTATCCCAAACATGATTTCCGGGGCCTCGCAAGCCGATTGCGCGCTGCTTGTAGTCGATGCCAGCACCGGGGAGTTTGAGGCAGGTTTCGATCGTGGGGGCCAGACTCGCGAACATCTGCTGCTGGTTCGGAGCCTCGGTGTATCGCAGGTGATTGTGGCTGTCAACAAATTGGATCAGGTTCGTTTAGCTCTTCCAATTCTGCGTCTTGCTCGCTGACAAAGCTCACAGGTTAACTGGGATCAGAGTCGATTTGAAGACATATGTGAATCGCTACGGGCCTTCCTCGTTCAGTCTGGGTATCCCTCGTCCAAAACGAGTTTTGCTCCAGTCAGTGCCATGCTCGGAGTCAACCTTGTTGATCGCACCGATCCCGATGCTTCGGAACTATCTAAATGGTATAAAGGTCCTACACTGGTGGACCTCCTTGGTAAGCCATTTCAGATCGTACCTGCATCGATTTGTTCAATGTTTTCCAGATAAACTGGAACCCCCGGCCCGCGATATTGCCTCCCCACTGCGGATGCCGATATCTAACGTCTTCAAGGGACAGAGTTCCGGAACGGGCGTAACTGGTCGTATATGTGGTGGCGTCGTGCAAGTCGGAGAACGTCTTCGAGTACTTCCAGGGGATGAATCTGCGCTCGTAAGACGTGAGTTCCACAATCTACTGGTGCTGTTGTGCGGATGTCGTTGATCAAGTACAGTTATCGACGTTGAGGAACAGAGCGTGCCCTGGGCAGCAGCTGGAACTAATGCAACACTGTACCTGACTTCCATTGACTCCATCCATCTGAGCATCGGAAGCGTTCTGTGCCCTCCATCAGACATTGTCCCGTTGGCTACCGTATTCACAGCTCGAATCATAGTATTCGATATCCAGCTCCCAATTACGACTGGTGCATCCGTACGCTGTCTTAGCCCTCCTCATTTGCATCTCATAACCCCTATGGTTAGATCGAGCTCTTCCATCATTCACGAGATGTGCCTGCCACGATATCAAAGCTAATAGCTACGGTGGATAGAGCTTCTGGGGTAGTGACGAAGAAGAGCCCTCGGTGCGTTCCTTGCCTGTTTTTTTTTCCCGCCAAGGATGATGCTTAAACTTGTGCCGTTTAAGGGTGTTGACCAAGGGTGTCTCTGCTGAGGTAGAGATTAGCCTGCGCGTTGGGACTTTATCGAGTCCTACACTTAGCGCTCGCCCTATTCCTCTGGAACCATTCTCGGTGAACAAAGACATGGGGAGAATTCTCGTCCGAAGGGGAGGCGAGACGATCAGTGCAGGTAAGCCGTTCGCTTCCCAGTCGCAAGAAACATTTCAATACTTTAGCAGGTATTGTTCTGGACGTTATCTCCTAATGATCATGATGAAATCGCAATAGAAAGTGCATACATGGTTCCATTACTTATGTACAACTGCACTGCTGTATCCCACAAAATTCCGTATGGTACTAAAGAGTAGAAAGAACTAACTGACTAAAAAGGTATCGCGTGATAATCCAAAGAACATGAGAAATCATATGTATCCAATCCGTAATAAGCCGTGGAAGTGCGAGAACAAGAGCAAGCGTGATAGCGAGTGAGAGCGAGAAGCGAATATCTATTTTTTCACCTTATCCTTATTAGAGAAAAAATCTTTCACTTTGGCGAATAGTGACCGTCGTTTCTTCCGCGTATTTGCAGTATTGAACTTCGATGACGGTGCGGTTGTGGAAGACGTGAGAGAGACATCCTTCAATTTGGTATCACCGTTAAACTCTGGGGTAGAGGGCATTGACGAGGCAGTAGCTGCAGAAGCGTCCTGATGCTCTGGCGCCTGCGAGGAAGACTCTTTTTCGGACACGACGGGCCCGGCATCGGCAGCGGACGTGTCGGTTGTCTCAACGGGGTTGGTATTAACATCGATGTTCGGTGTTAAGTTGTTCGTAGCCGGGTCCGAAGAAGTTGCATCCACGAGCAATTCTCCATTCTCCTGCTCGACAACCTGGACTTCCGCAGTCCCTTCCTGGGTAGGTTCAGGGTTGGGGTTCAGAACGATCTGCTCCCCAGTTTGAGTTTCCTGCGTTGCAGGAGACGCTACTTTGGATAGATGCATAGGAGAATGCGTCGACAACTCCGACACGGATGTGTCTGCATCCGATGGGTGGAGGACCAAAGGGTCACCATCAGCAGCAATTTGACCCTCTAGTGACGCAGATTCGTTTAACGTGGGATCGTTGACAGGCAAGATAGCGATGTGAACGATGGGCGCGATTTGTGGCGCGGAACCAGCGATCTCAGAGGAGACAATGTTCTCAGGTATATCGGGTACGGTGGACGCGATCTCGGGGATCGAAGTGGCCGAAGGTTGTTCGGTCCCATCCTAAACAGGAGATCCAATGTCAGCGTTTTGGAAAAGCAAAAACATAAGTGTTCCTACCAGTATGTTGTCCGTTGGGTCACTGGGCATGCCTGGAATGATGGAGACGCCGGAGGGAATACATTCCGGTGCGCTAGCAACTTCTCCGGAAACGCTGGGTGCAGAGTTGGTAACAATTTCCTCGAAAATGTCGGAAACAAAACTCTTAGCACTGTCCACAGCTGCACTGAGGGAGTCAGCTACACTGCTAGGTTCAGCAGGTTCAGCTGCTCCAACATCAGGAACGTTGGATGGTGACAGTTCTTTGCTAGGAACAACCAAATCTACAACGGCGCTTGTAGCATTAATGGAATCAGATTCAGTGATTCCACCATCTTCATCCACTTTCGATGCCTCCTGCCGGGAAGTCTCGCTGTACAGCGGGGGCATCTCAGTTAATGCGGTGGTTGAAGGCATCGACTCAGTGGGGACTTGGGGAACGAGAGGGATGGGTGGGTGGTCTATGGTTGAAGTCGTGGGTTTAGATGGCGTGAATAGGACATTATTAAGGTTCCCGGCACCGTCCAACTCGGTCGGACGGTCATCGCGCGTGACCCATCTTCCATCTACAATAAACTTGTACGGCACCTTCTGATTCCAAGGGACGTTAATTCTTTGTGCGAACCCAGAGGCGCCCTTGGGCAGGTGAATGGAGCAGGACCACTACAGAAAAGTCAGCCTGACAGCGGCGGACTTGAAGGGGGCCCGACTTACGTGGTCGAAGGAGCCAGTTAAGATCACGTCGGAAGCATCACCAGAAGGCCTGTGAGTCGAAGGTGAATACACTTGAAATCCTAATCAGTTAGGGCCATACCACGAAAACTCGACTTCGCAGTTGTTCATGGTGTCGGACGACTGGTGTGGATGGTGGTAGAGGAAAACCTGCAGACACCCATGCCGTAACTGTCCTCATGTTTTAATACGACTTGCTTTTTGATCAGCGCTAGTTAGCATTCAGCTGAGGGAAGCCACGTTTTAGGCCAAAAATAATGTCAAATGTGCGATTGATGCCATGTCAAACCCTCGAGGCGATACAAAAATTAAAACCACACAAGTCTACTGATAAATATTCACCGAGTCCCCTTCTTATCTGCTCTCCACTCTTTGAACATGCCATCAAGACTCTTGTATAATAGGTGGGAAGGCAGACATCGAACTATTTCACTCATCTTCTCCTCTGCCTCTGCCTTGCCCTTTTCACCAGAAGCCTTCCGGGCAAAATCCACTGACATGTGGAACAACGCTAGCACTGCCAATGATACGTGTGTCTGTTGGGCGCCGTGGGATGACGATTGCGAAAGAGCGGTCAGAAGCGGCCCAGATACGCTAGGGGCTGATATCGCAGGTGTAGACTGCGAAAATGGGGTTGCTCGCTCGCCTCGGACTAGCCTAAGGAGAATCTCAAGCATATTATCCACCTCAGTCAGATGTGTCTTCACGAAGCGCTGTCGCTCTGTCGCAACACCGACAGGGGAGTTGACTGCCCACCCATCCAGCACAGTCCATATCGTCGGTGCCTTAAAGACAAATTAGTCAAGGATCGGAGATTCTACCACGGCGATGAAAACGAACTGGATCGGGGTCTACAACTGATATCTTCTTCTCCCACCCATCGGCAGCATCCCCAGCTACCCAGAACATCCTCCCAAACATGCTCTTCAACCACTCCTGAATATCGCCCGATTTAACCCACTTAGGCTCCGACAATGGTCGCTCTGTGTCAAGATGAACCAACAAATTGATCTTTGAAGGTAACGTGGCCTTCGAAAAGCAAGGGAGAGTCTCATCGGTGTCGGATGTTTCAGACAGGGTTGGTAATGGAGAATACGATTTCGTCGTGTCAGAAAGTCCCTCAATCTGGAAACGGTTAGAGGACATAAAAGTGCACAAATGAATATTCTCACCAAAACGCCTTTGAGGCCGTCATCGCTATCTTTGTCGAGGGAAATGTGAACTTCGATTCGACCTTCAGATCTACAAACTTTCAAGCATTCGACCACTTCCGCGTCTACGACCAAACGCCTGCTGCCGGCAGCGTAGGATATTGACAGACGGTTTGCAGACGGGACTCGACCGCCTTTCGATACTGCTGTGCTCGCTTGGGACTGTGATGGCTCACCGTATGTTGAACCAGAAGAGGTTGACAGTAAGGTATTCGATGCAGGAGAAGCAGGGGGTTCGGGAAGATGTTCTTGATCGGCAGTGTCGTTTGCATTTTTGTCATGCATAGCAACGTCGTGCTCGACCGAAATATCCTCAGTAAGTTGCAAGGCAATTTGTTCTTCTGAGTATGTCGCAACACGTGGTGAATCGTCGTCGGGAATTGTTGACGTGAATGACGCTTCCACTTGCAGCGGCTTTGGCCCGGATACCTGCGTATCGGGATACCCAGCATGATCAGCAGACTGTTCCTCGCTTTGAGGTATATCAGACTGAACAACAGGAGAACCATGACCACTAGAACTCGTGTCAAAGGAAGAGCTCAAAGAAGTAGCATGAGAAGGATCAGCTAGAGTAGCCGATGAATCAAAGAGCCTATCAACATTTTCATCACCAACAGGCTGGGTGACCAGCGAAGTAATGGAATTGGCTGCGTTATCGCCACCTTCTTCAGGTGGAGAAACCAAAATATCCACGTTCAACTGTGTGGCGACAGCACTAGTGTGGAATGCACCAAGGTCAACTGCAACAACATCTGATGACGCTGATGGCTCGACTCCTTCAGCATTCGGGACAGTGTTGTCCTCAGCATGTGAGCCATCAGACTCATGAACACCTCCTGAAGAGGCAATCCCGTCCATGTCAGTATTATGGGAGCCTTTAAGATATACGTTAGTTTGTTAAAGCCTTGAGCCACGAATGGACGCTCCCCCCAAGCTCGAAAGCATCCACCCAAAGCGAAAAGAAAGGAATGTTCAACTCACCATTCTCAACACCATCTCCATTAAGAAAAGTATTTGTAGCAGGAACGAAATGAGGATCACTTGCAGCATGTCTCTCCTCTTCATCCATACCATCAACGGTAGTAGCTGCATCGGCATCGGCATCGGCATCAGCGCCGACGTCGCCTTCATCTTCAGCAATAGCGGCCATAAGCCAATCGCCCTCACTTGCAGTCTCTGCTAGGCTCGGCGCTGCGCTACCGCGGTCAACTCCATCCATGTCAACACTGACATTATCGTCCACCTGGCTGCTACGAGGAGGAGGGGGTCTCTCTCGACCTTCCTCTGCATCGCCATCATCATCCTCAAGCTTCTTGCGCTTGCCTTTGCGCGTGTCTGGAGGTGCAGTATATGAAGAATTATGCGGAATGGGATGCGAGTCATCTGGAGAAACAGGAGTGTGGAAATAAATGCGAATGCGAGATGGCGGAGGCGTCGTCGATGAGGACGACTGCTCCTGGTAGGATGCATCTGCCTTCGCTTCTGCTGCTTCTGTCGTTGGTGCAGTGTCTGACTTTGGAGCACCAGCACCAGTAAGCTTATCGGTAGCCATTTCTTCATCCTTAACTTCTTGTGAGGAATCCAAAAGAGCAGCAGCGACTTCTTTTTCTTCAGCCTTAATAGGTGAGGGTAGTACTCCCCATGACCACCCGAGCTCAGGCATCTCGAGACCAACAATTTTAAAGTCAGTGAGCGTGCGCCGGTTCTCGTCCTTCTTACCGCTGCTTGGAAATTGCGATGCATCACGGTTCCCAAAACTTGTACTACCATCCTGACGGCCTGCACGACTCGACGCATGACCTTGACCTCGTCCACGGAAAGCAGCGTTGTTTTGATGATGCTGATGTCCCACATTGAACGAACCACCTCTGCGACCATGAAAGTCTTTTCCAAAGCCGCCTCTCGACCCGTGTCCGCGCAGGGCATTTTGTTGACCAGCACCGCCACCTCGACCGCTTCCATTATTCATGAACATGCTGCCACCTCTACCGCCACGTTGGCCTGTCAATCCTCCCCGGTTGCCGCCCATGACCGCACCTCTCCCTCTGCCAGCATTTATATTTCCTCCTCTTCCGCCCATTCCAGGTCGGTTACCTCCTAGTGGCATCTGATTAGTGCCAGGCTGCCCTTGTCCCTGCGCTTGGTTCTGGGGATAAATACCTCCTGGTGGGGCAGGAGGAGGTAGAAACTGAGGCTGAGGAGGGGGTTGGGGCGGGCCAAGTTGTCGATTCTGAGCATGATGCTGACTCGGGCCGTCAAATCGTTGGCGTTTGGCAGGTGGGAGATGTTGGGGTGGGGTGTGATGGAGACCATGGTTATGTCGAGGCTGCTGCTGCTGCTGTTGTTGTTGTGGCTGATGCTGCTGTTGAGGAAAGTACGGTTGAGGAGGAGCCATCGTCTGTTGTGGATGTGGGTACGCAGGAGGCTGCTGCTGAACCATGGGCTGTTGAGGTGCTTGAGGAACATACGGTTGCTGGTAGCCGACGGACGGTTGATACGGGTTGTACTGTTGCTGAGGAGGAGGTGGGGGAGGTTGAACCACGGGTGGTGGTGGCTGATATGGTTGTTGTTGAGGATGATTATGTCTCTGCTGCCAGTGCATGCCTCCACCATAACCGTAATTTGCATACAGAGCACTCTGTTCCGGAGGTGGCCTTGGTGGCTGGGGAGGAGTCCATGCGGAAGTATAAGCGGTCGCCTGTTGTTGTTGTTGCTGCTGTTGAGCTGCAGCCCAGTAAGCAGAATAATCAGTAGGAGCGGCAGGCGGTGGACCGGGAGGGAGCGGAGGTTGAGGCGGGTTGTACGTCGGCTGCGGTATAAAAGGGTTTTTATTCATGACCAGGTCCTTTAACTAAGCCTTGAGATCGACTTCAAAGGGGTCGTGACGGTCGTTGTCGCTGACGAACAGCGAGTTTTGATTGCTGCAGTCGACGATGAAAATGGTTGCAGGAAAACAGGCTCATGCTTATGTCAGCTCGGGCCACGAAGAATCGCTGAAAATAACCGAAAGATAAAAATACAAGTAGTAGTAAAGTATTAGCCTAACCGCCTTCTAAATACAAAGAACATCCACTACGACGACCTTTCCTGAGTTGCACCAGTGAGACTCGGAGCACCTGGGATGCCTATGTTGGAACCACCAGCAGTGGTAGGCGGGCTTGTGTGAACCTGAGCCTGAGAGAGTCTATTTTCACGTTCACGCTGCATGTATGTAATGATGAGCGGTTAGTGCTGACCATGGTCATGGTTGCTATATCCACCTACATCATGAGCTTGCTTATCCTTTGAGACCTGGTCGGCGCGTTGTCGCGCATTTGAGAGATCTTGTTTGAGCTTGTCAGCCTGTTGTTGTTTGACCTAGAGAGATTCCAGCGTCGAGAAGAGGTCACTGGTTAGAGATTATGAAACATACATAAAGGTCGGCCTGTCCACTGTGAAGGTTTGTAACAGCTATATCATGTTTGTGGGTGGCAGCCCGGAGGCTGCTAACAGTCTCCATCTCATGTTTCTCTAGCTTCTTGACAGCTTTATCTGCTTTCTCCACGGCCTAAAGAATCGTGTTTTCAGAAGTAAAATGCAATGCAGTCCGCTCTTACCTTGGAAGCTTTGGCTGCTGATTTCTCCTGCTTATACATGTCTTTAAAGGTCGATTGCATCTCCTTCTCTTCGGCTTTGCCATCCTTTGAAATGTCCTTCTCAAGTTTCTTGATAGACTCTGGATCTGCAGCAGGGAGTTCGGTAGGCGCAGACATGTTGGTGTCAGCCCAGCGGTTGTCAAACGATGTAGTTGAAACTGAACACCTTCCACTACGCCGATTGACAACTTGCAGGCAACCCCTGTCTCAAGACCAACAAGAGTCACAAGACTCCACATTTGCAAATCGTACTGCAGTTGTCAGTGACAACGAAAAACTGATAATTATTTTAGCCTCTTATTGACCACAGCTACTAGGGCGCTACTCAGTATTGGTTCTGTTCGCTTCGAATCCACCACGGTGGAGCAGGGAGCAACTTACATCAATATTAAGGCGATTCTTCTTCTGAAAGGGTTATAATAGGTCGATCAAGCACCATCTCATTCCACTCACCCCTCCACTCCTTGTCACTACTGTCAGTGTCGAGGAGAGTCTTATCATATCCAGCACCGCGTGATATATATATCTCTTGATCTTAGCCGATTAGTGGAGAGGAAGCACCGGCAGAAATAATTTGGTAAATAATAGAGCGCCATGAGGGAAAGACTCCGTCCTCCTCCTTCATACCACCCTGTGTCTGCATCCGACCACAACAGCGAGGAGGATCAGTTTGTTAATTCCGCTCCTTCCCCCCCTTACCGGCGTGTTCCAAGCACCTCCCAGCTGGTACCAGATCCTTCATCACCTCCATACTGCTCTCACGTCGATCTTGCGTCCGCTTACGAAATGGACGTCTATAGGCCGCGACATGACAGACAGGAGAGTGGGATCTCTCCATCCGAGGGGAGCGTCACGCAGGTTGAGACTCAAAAACTATCTGTGCACTATCCCGAGGATGTCAATTCACCACCTGCTCCAAGTTACTTTAACAGCCACAAAACGGAGTCACACGCATCTTCTGACGAGGAAGAAGAGGAAGAAGATTTCGACTGGAGTGGTGACGAAGATCTCCACGATGAGGAAGCAAAGTTTGAGAAGAAAATGGGTGTAAAAATCAAACCGCGTGGCTGGGGCATTGTCAGGTAAGTTCCTTTGGGTCGATGGATTTCCTCTCTTATCAACGAGAACAAAACAGGCTGGTTACTCTACTTTTCTCCTCACTCATCGGGTCCACCTTCCTTGCGGCAGTCCTAGCAACTCCCGCAATCCTGGTTCATTTCTTCTGGTACAAACCACATCCAACGGAGTACAGGCACTACGTGGACATCAATATCGAGGCTTGGCTCTTCTGGGCGGCAGCGAACGTCGTCATTTCTTGGGGTCTCGCAATGGTTATCGACATTGTGCCTGCTATTATCCGCCTTGCGATTGCAGTTTCATGGGGTCACGTCTCAGAAACTGTTAAAACGAAGCTTGAGTTGTATGACTCGATCAAGGATACTGTCAAGCCTTTATTCTACGCTGCGAGTGCCTGGCTCAGCTGGATCATTCTGTTTCAGAACATCTTCGGCCTGTTCAACCCCCACTCCACGAGCTATGCTCCCTATACGGACCGTGTGAGGATCATTCATATGCTCGTCACCATATGGCGCTCATAGATCTCCATCAGGTCGCCCAAACAATTGAATTCCTTTTCTTTTTCGCTCTTGTGCTGTGCATTCAAAGGATGCTCTCCCATTTTATTGGTTAGTACCACCGATTCTTATCGAAACCACAAGTCTTATGGCTTCCAGCCTTTGCATTCCATAGGACTGCGTATAAGGAACGTCTAGACGAAGTCAAAGACGCCCTGAAAGTCATAGAGGAGCTTCGTAACTACAAGCCCAAACCGTCAGGTCGTCACAAATCCAGTGGCACTCACACTCCAATGTTTGGAGCGCTCACCGGGTTCATGGCGCCGTTCAGCGAAAAAGAACATTTCAATCTTGTCAGCAACAGGCTGCACTCAGAGACCCCCCCACCAAGCGACGATGAAGAGGAAGATGTAGAGGACCCGGAAAAGGTAAAGAAATGGAAGGGGAAGGGGAAGGGAAAACATAAGCAACGTAATTCGAGAAGCTTTGTGCGCTTGGAAGAGTCTTCCACCAACTCTCCAACGCAAGGTGGTTCTGTCGCCACTACGGCTACTCACTCCCCGGTGGATGTTGAGAAGCACGCGACTCACAAATACCCACCTACCCTTGTTCGCCGGCATTCTCAGGTCGATGCGCATGACGATGATCCAACTATTGTTGTGCAAGCAGCGAAGGCATTCAAGACCGCTGTACTCCACGACGCCCGGAATATCAAGGGCACCAGTGATGAGCAAGCAGGGCTGGTCTTCAGCGTGAACTCGACACACGAAGCAACGGTGAGAATATTGAGATCTCCGTCATGCCTGCGCTAAACATGTCTTGGACAGCGTCTTGCGAGGGCAATATACAAGACTTTCAAAGATCGTCGGCGTGCCTACCTTGTGCCTTCGGACTTGTACCCCGCATTCGCTACACAGGACGAAGCCAAGGAAGCTTTCCGCGTTTTCGACAAGGATGGGAATGGTGACATATCGCGGGCTGAGGTTAAGTCGACGCTCCTTCGCGTGTACAAGGAACGACGATTCCTGTCACGCAGTATGCGTGATGTGGGCGTTGCGCTCAAGACTCTCGATCAAATTTTGCTCCTCTTTGCTCTCGTCATCTTGCTGTTCATCTCCTTGAGCATCTTTGGTGTCAACGTGACGCAGTCATTGACGAGTGTGTATTCCCTTGGTCTTGCGGTCAGCTTCATCTTCAAGAACTCTGCGAGCAACGTGTTCGATGCAATCATGTTCTTGTTTGTAACTCAGTGAGTCCCGTGGCTGTATGCGCTTCAGTATCGTGATGGTCACCTTGTGCACAGTCCCTTTGACACCGGCGACCGATGCTTCATCGATAGTAAGCCACTAAATCACCGACTGGGCGTTCCTAATGTCGTATTCGCTTTCAGACGAGAATCTAGTTGTTAAGAAGATGGGCCTATTTGCGGTATGTGGATTGCCAGGCATTCTCGGTCCTTCTCATACTTTTTTACCAGACGATCTTCGCACGGTCAGATGGTACCGAAACGTATTACTTCAACAGTCAGCTGTTCACGAAGTTCATGTACGTATTTGAGTGTTCTTGTGCATAACTTGGAAGCTAACAATTGCTGCAGTACGAACGTGCGCCGCAGTGATGTAGGAGCCTCCTGCACAGTTTGTTATTGTGTTAACTGATCCCACCATCAGAAAATGGCGGAGGCTTGTACTATTCAAGTCGCTTGGCGGACGCCACAAGAAAAGCTAGATACGCTAGAGGGAAAGCTGAACTCATGGCTTGCCACTGAGGAGAACAGGTGGTTTCAGCCGACCACAACGGTCGTACTGCAAAATATCACTTATCAACGCTATTTGGAGTGTACTATTGGTATCTCGCACAACTCGTACGTGTCTGTTTTCTATAGTAAAAGAAAAACACGCTGATGTTGTTAATCTTATTCAGAACATGGCAGTAAGTTCTACAAGGAAGGTGGATGGGTATTTTTTGATGACTTCCTGCAGGGACTGGAGCCTCCGGAATATGCGCAGGACCGCTTTCCACGCGGCAGTTCAACACTACTGCCGTGAGCTAGGTATCACAGCGTATGAGGCACCTATGCCCGTCACATACGCAAATCCTGATACGCAACAATACGATCCTGCTCAGGAAGCAGTGCTGCCCGACACTGCTTCAGAGATGCGGTCTCCTGTCTCCCCACGTATCCCAGGTGCAGCAGCTCCACAAAGCTTCCTTGGTTTCACCCCTCCGGATCAAGGCTCTCGTTTGAATCGACACTTGACTCGTATGCGCAAGAGCAAGAGTCGCAAAGCAGCTATGCGGGGAGTTGGTGCGGACGGTGTAGCTGGTTAGAGACTATGAGAACATATGTATGAACACTGTTGGAATTAACACGTACATATGTATCTTACGTAGCATCTTTGACCTGTTGGAATAAACCCTAACCCCGATGTGAACCTGATATGGCCCACATCCGATATCCGACGCCTGACCGTGAACGCGTCACCTAACAAACGACCGCGTAAAGCAACGCAATATCAGTTCACTTTCGTCTACCCCATCATGGTACGTGCATGGCCTATGTTCTCCAGGATCTCATCTTGAAAGATTACCCAGTTTCGGAACACATACGACTCTGATAACACCGTCTTCTCACCACAAGGTCGCCTCCACCAAGTCGAGTATGCACTCGAAGCCGTGAAGCAAGGATCGGCGGCAGTGGGTCTCCGATCCAAGACTCATGCGATTCTTCTTGCTCTCAAGGTCAGTGAATGCTGCCTACCCCACGCCGACCGTTCATAAAGGGTCCATGTAGCGATCCACCGGAGAGCTCGCGTCGTACCAACAAAAGATGTTCCGCATAGATGATCACGTCGGCATCGCTATTGCTGGTCTTACCTCAGATGCACGAGTACTCAGGTACTTCTTGCGTTTATTATAGTGTGCAGAATAAATCCTGACTGGACTGCATCAGCAACTTCATGCGACAGCAAGCAATGGGGGAACGCATGATGTTCAACAGACCCATGCCCGTGAACCGCCTCGTCAGTTCCATTGCTGATAGTACGTGCTCGATAGGCCGCGGTATGCAGTACTGCTCATTTCCTTGTTTGCAGAGGCACAAGTGAACACACAGGAGTACGGTCGCAGACCATATGGTGTTGGGTTCCTCGTCATTGGTCAAGACCAATCAGGACCCCATCTTTTCGAGTTCTCGCCGTCAGGAAACTCATACGAGTATTACGCCATGTCGATTGGTGCTCGTAGTCAGAGCGCGAAGACCTACCTGGAGAGGCATTATGAAAGCTTCGCAGATTGTATGTGCCGTATTCCATCTCACACCGTGTCTTGCCGTTGAAACTGTTGCAGGCAATCTCGAGGATCTCATTAGACATGGTCTCCATGCCCTCCGCGAGACCCTCCAACAAGACAAGGAGCTTAACGTGAACAACACGTCGATAGGTATCATCGGACCCATGGGCCAGCATGAAAAACCGATTTCGCCACCTGGCAGCTTCCGCATCTTGGAGAATGAGAAGGTAGAAGTATACCTTCAAAGTATGGAGAAGAAAGAGGAAGCAGCTGACCCTGCGCCGGCACCAGCACCCGTACCTGCACCTGCTGCAGACGAGGATGTACAGATGTCAGGATAGAATAGAATAGATATAATAAATCCCATCATTCTTTCTATTGATCAATGACAAAAAGCGTGTACCGAACAAGCAGCTGATGAGATTAGATGCCAGTACATTGAATAATGATAAGGGAGTGATTTTGCAATGGGTAATCTTATAGCTACATAGGTTAGAGTTCTTTGGAGGAGTCGCTAGTATACCTAGATAACATATCGATGCTGAGCAGGCCGAGAGAAACCATCATAAGCACCACACCCATGAAGAATATTACACCAGGGTAGACTGCGACGGTCTCGTAGTATACGAAGCCGTATAAATGCAGTAAGCTCGAGTGAATGCCCGTTGTTTCAAGTTGACAGTTCTTGACTTCGATTGTCTGACAACGTGTATTTCCGGTAATGTCGGTAAGTGAGTTGCATTGTCAAAATTGTCAAAAATCCACAATTTTGACAGTACAACCCATTTACCTTGTTGGATTTTTGCAGCGCGAGGAATCCAAAACGACGAAGTTGTGTTGGTAGGGAACCCTTTGCAAACGCGCAAAGGTTCACTACGAGATATAAGTATGTGTTATGTAATCTTTATCTTATCGCAATTGGCAATCAGTAAAATTGTTAGGTAAAAGTTCAGCCAAATGTCGGCAAGTCTATTTTGAATCAATCAAGTGTCCCTACTTACATTGTTTCTATACGCCGATGAAGGCGCAAGATGGTGGTATATAGGCTCTAGCATGAACGCTATTGTTATACAATCATCACCTTGAAGTTCATCACTCACTGGCACCAATATCTCACTGCTTCAATATGACTGTGATCTCAAACGATCCCATTTGGTGGCCAGTAATCAATATTTTTCGCGTTTACAGCTATTGTATAGGTTAGTGGAGAGCAAGGCAGGCACTGGTGTTAGTGATGCCTTATTTGACTACTTTCGCAGTTGTATCTTCCATTGTGGTAATATACGATTGGGGTGAGTAAGATAATACTTAGCGAAGGAATGGTCGATGTTCCTAATGTATTTTGCAGTGCTGACACTTGGACAAGAGGTAGGCGGATCTTGTTATGACTGGAGCAACCAATGTACTAAGAATGTTTCTATAGATTGAACTGGTGTGGGTGAGTGGAGAACAACACAGTAAATAACCAAATAATACAATCGATTGTGGACAGAGGCAACGTTGCTCCCTCATGACTGTGCTATATATATGTGTACGTAGCATGCGGCTGATAAATCTCCTGACTTACAGTTATTATACTAGGTGCGGTATGCTGGAATATTGTACTCTGTGTATGTTTGCAGCGGTCACAAGCTGCCACCATCATGATACTCATAAGCCATTCCTTACTATCAGCATCAATATACTAGGTAGTATATCATCATACATAGATTGTGTTTATTTATTCTGACTAGCGGCGTGCAGGGAATGTCCCATCAGTCTCGGCGATTCAGACAGATGTAGTGAGTATTCTGTACCGATGCCTGTCATTCCTGTCCAACTACTAAGAATCTGCACTCCCACACAGGGGTGAGTAATATTGTCGATGAGCATCTTGGTTTAATACCAACTGCAATAGATGTGAGCCCCTCGCCTTTCAAAGCATGCCCCGCAGGGTAATCACTTACCGGGATTTCAGGTGCGATTGGTTACGTGATTTGGCAGTGGATGACTATCATTGCAAATGCCATGCTGGGAGGTGAGCCACTCAACCGCAGTGCCTCTGTAATATTGACGTATGTGGAATATAATACAAGTCATCCTCGTTGCTCGGTTATATGCCATGTATCAGCAATCCAGACGGATGCTTATCTTTCTTGTTGCAATCTTCCTGACCGTCCAGATCTCCTGCGGAGTGATGTCCGCAGTTATGGACAGCCAAATGACTTGGGGTAAGCTTTGATCATGGATGAATATCTTCAGCCCTCAGGCTCATGCGAAAAATACCAGAGGAGTTTATCCTCTCCGGCAATCATATGTGCGATAGCGAGGGAGGTAACCAACTCGTGATATTCAGTACTTGGATACTCGGCACTGTGTGGGAGATCGTCGCACTATGCCTTGCTGTTTGGGTTGCTGTAACACATTTCCGTGAACTGCGACGACTCGGACCATCGACAGGATCAACCATCGGAGACTTTTTTACGGTGTTAGTCAAAACACACGTGTTTTACTTTGCATCGTGAGTTTGTGATTTAAATGTCACTATTATGTTTTGTTTCCGCTGAAGTTCGCATGTACTAGATTTGTTGCCGTTTCTTTCCTTCATCTCCTCGGCCAGGAAGTTCCAGCTATCTATGTATTCCACCCTGAGACATCTACGTCCGTCCATTGCTCATCATTTACACAGGACTTGAATTCCACGGGATCTGTGATGTTTGACTTCATTTTTCAAATTTCCCAGGTCGTGCAGATGTTCGTCCTGGGACCGCGGCTCATCCTTGGCGTTCGAGAATATCACGCAAAACTTGTGGCCCACTCCCATGCAGCATCTGGCATGACTTCAGTTGCTTTCCAGGAGCGCATACACATTTCAACCAACAACGATGTGTAATGCGGAAAATAGTCCATGTCTAATATCACACTCGTCGGATAGTATCGTATTTGTGTTTCATCTTCGTGTTTGTTCCGTGTTTCGTCGTGGTATTTAATTTATGTTTCATCAGAAAAACCCTCCGGAATTCGTACCACGGCTCATCCTTGGGGTTCGAGAATATCACGCAAAGCTTG
>PVYJ01001818.1:9697-24028 GCA_002995095.1 Rhizopogon sp. AM-2018a | reverse complement strand
GACTCGTGTAACTTTAAGCATTGAAACAGATAAGGAAAAAAAAAAGAACCAGACGAAAGCAACAGATGCTACAGATATAACCATGCAGTCTGTGCGGTGGTATCCAGAGTAATGTGGGGTGAATTAACTAAGATGGCGTCGAGTTCGCAGTAGCGTCCAGCAGCGCACGTACGTCCCTGATACACTCGTTCAAACGCAGATGAACCTCCCTTGCGTTCTCCAGAAGCGGCTTGATATTTTCCGGCGTCATCGCCAGCTTCAAGTCAGAGAGCAGCGCAGAGTCTCCCTCTGGCGGCTGTGGCGGCGCCGAGCGCACAGAGCCCGATATCGCGAGCTTGTAGTTCCGGGACGGTGGTCGCGAAGGGCTCGTGCGTGGTAATGAGGCGCGGTGCTTGGCTTTGGAGATCGAGCGCGACTGACGATCGTCGTCTACTTCTTCCACGTTCGATAATCTGGTCGATCGCATTGGTCTTATGGACCGAGGAGACGGCTCGCATTTCAATGACGTCTGAGAAGAATCCGGGGGTCGCTTGGGCGTGACGGGACGCGCGTCATGATGGTGATGTAGGTAGGGCGAACGTCCCTTCTTTCCCTTGATCGTAGAAGACCCTTCGATACCGAGTGCTCTTGCGGCTACATCAAGATCCGCGAGAGAGTCGATCCGGTCCCATTCCTCTTCCTCTGTCGTCACACTGCTCCGGCTTGCACTGCGCGGATTATCCACGCTATCTAGCGAAGACTCCGCGCCAGACGACGTACTCTTGTTCTTCTGCCCCAGGCGGAAGATAGACGCAAGCGAGGGCCGGCGTGGTGATACTTTGTGATTCAGCGACGGCCCATTGTATGGCGAGCTTGGCCGAGTAGAGCGTACTGATTCTGGCCCGGTGCTCACCTTGGAGCTTCGCTGGGGCTGCGCTTGAGGCAGATGCGCATGTGAATGATAATGGCAGCTCTGGCCGCATACGGACGACTGTGTGCTCAGAGACGTAGTGGAGGCGGGCGGTGGTGGCAATGGAGGCTGAACCGAATGGGTCCGCTTCAATGATCGCAGCATATCCCTTAGTCCACTCATGCCAAGCCGGCTATACCGCCGTTTCTTGCCATCCTGTGAGGCCTGCATGGACTCTTCAGAAGGAAGCGTCACCGTGCTGCTCATCGCATCACCCCACCTCCATTGTCGATTGACAGGTGTTTCCTCTTGAATCAGCTCATTGTCTGGAAGAACACCATCTGTGCTGTTGAGGATGTCGCGCAGGAGAACAAGCTGACGCTGACTGAGATCATGCCGCCCTGATGGCGTTCGCCACGAGAGACTGGACGATCCCGCCACACCCGACGCGACGAATCCCGGGGTTGGCTTTGATTCATCTCCTGACAGAGTCACTGCGCGCTCCCGGCTCTTCCGGAGGTCGAGTTCAGCTTGCACAGTCGGCGCAGAGATACTGGAAGTCGGAGGGGAAGCAGGAGAAGGCGTACCACCGCCGAGCTCGATCAACAGCTCGGCACATTCCCAGGGTATCCTGTACTTGATCGTGATGGCATTCAGTGCTGCTACTAACTGCTTGTGCTCTGAGAAGCTAGATTTGGGCTCGGTGTTAGAGCGAAGCCGAGAATGGGGGCGTGCGAGGTGGATGATGGGAGGTGATGTCGCTCGAGATAGAGGGGCACTATCCAGCACGGTTTGTACCTCGGTGACCAGGTGATGGTAAATTGTCTGCAGCTCCTTGAGTTCTGTACGGGAGATGTTCAGTTGGGTTGCACAAATGTTAGGCTGCAATGGCACATACTGTCAACGCTCGTTGCAAATTCCCTTACCATTCCGAGGTCGCGTTTGAGGCCGATCTGAGCTTGACTAATTCTCGCTGGAATCTTAAGGTCACCAAGCGAGTTCCTCCGAGGAACAGCAGCGCTGGATGATGATGCGATGGAGACCTGCGTTGTCCGTCCTAATGATGCGGATTGAGGGGAGGATGCTTTACCAGGAGAAGTACGGCTGACAGATACAGGGCTAGCCTTTGGAGATAGCGACGCAGGAGCGCTGCTAGAGGGCACAAATAACGACTCGACACCTTGGCTAATATTAATGGGAGCAGAGTGCGACGCCGACACCCCGTTGAGCGTCCTAGGCGGCGATGGTGGCTGTAGCTCTATCGGAGGAAGTAGATGATCTAGATGCTCGGGCTCGTCAGGGAGTGGAGGTGGTGGGCTCATAGGCATTGGTGGAAGGGGCATGACATCAGCAGAACTCTTCTTCCGTTTGTGTTTCTTGCCACCGACCAGGCTGATCTTCCGCATGCTGCCCATGAAGCTCCGGCTACCTGTCTGGGGTTGCAGATCTTCCACGCTCTCGCTGAAATGGCTAAACGTTTTTGATGCCGCACGGCCCACTGATGAGCCATACGAAGTGTGTCGTGTCCCTGTAGAGGTCGAAATGACCTTCCCCTGCGGGACCTGCATGGACGTGGGTCTTCTAGGCGCAGAGAGAAGCGACGGCTTCCCAGGACTCTCTACGACCTCATTACTGCTGTTGGGATCAAACATCCTTCTCGACTTGCGCTTCGAGAGTTTGCTGGGCGTGGACGGCACGGATGGGTGCATGTCGCTCATGCTCTTCTCATGCTTGAGTTCAGCTGCGGGCGGAGGCGGCGGGGACCCAGACCCAAGGGCGCCGCCAGAACGAAAAAACCAGCTCGGTCGCGTGGCAGAGGTAGGAATAGACGCGAGAGAGCTGGTCGGGCGCGGTGTGCGCTCTTCATTTCTGTCCCTTAGTTCTTGCATCATCACTTCTGCTGGCCCTGTGCTGGCTCGCTTCTTGCGCGTACCCCACTTCTTGACTGATCCAATGCGCGAAAGGAGAGGTGACTTGGGTGCAGTTGAGGATCCTGTATCAGAATGAGGAAGGGGAGAAGTTGACGGGCGCTCGGGCGTCGACGGTAGGAGTGGCGGGGTAGAGTCGTGCGGCTCTTCGATTAGCTCGAATACGTTGTTATCTATGTGCGGAGGGCGTGACTTTTTGCGTAGTCTACGTCGCTCGCGGTGTATTGGAGGACTGGGTGGCAGCATGGCAAGTGAAGAGACGCTTGGCCTAGGCGCCAGATGTGACGTGGACGTATATCTTACTGAGTTGCGTCCACTTGTAGTCGGAATTGAGAAAACAGACACGGTTGGAGAGCGCGGAAACGGTTCTATGAGTGAATG
The DNA here is from genome assembly GCA_002995095.1 of Rhizopogon sp. AM-2018a. Lineage (NCBI taxonomy): Eukaryota > Fungi > Basidiomycota > Agaricomycetes > Boletales > Rhizopogonaceae > Rhizopogon > Rhizopogon sp. AM-2018a. The sequence goes on along the minus strand of PVYJ01001818.1, from coordinate 20,830 downwards.
AGGGAGTGCAGGGACAGGTGGCGGAGGCGACTGCCTGAGCATGAGCTGAGATCGGCTGTGGGCGGTTACAGTTTTGTCTTCCTCCTTATCTGTGAAGCCGAACTCTGCATCATCGTCGGATGAGTCTGGATACGCGTCCTGACGCGTCCGTTTTGTCATCGGGGTGTCGGCCTTGTCTGTTTCAAAATCGTCATCCCAGTTCTCGGGGTCAGGTGAGGGCTTGGGTCGAGGGGGAGTGTGATATGAGTGTCGTGTCCTTAGAGGGTGGTTGTGGAGATGGCGCTTGACAGGGAATTCTGACGCGTCCTCAAAGTCGTCATCCCAGTTCTCTGCTTGAGTGGCATTGCGCTTGGTGGGGGTTGATGGTCCTGGCTCTGCCCATTCCTCGAGCTGGTGGCGGACTGCAGGTGCAGGGTAATTCTTTCTGTCACCGAGTACAGAGTTCGAGTGTGTTCCTTCGGCGTCCCAATCTTCAATGAAGACAGATGATCGAAGCTCAACAGCAGTGTGATGTTTGGTAAACACATTTCGTTCGTTGTTCTGCTGGAATTCAAAATCATCGTCCCAGTTCTCCGAGGGCTCTGCATTAAAAAAAGGGAGATGTCAATATGAACATGGACTGGGCAGACAGACGTACCCAAGGGTTGGTTCTGAATTCTCGTGTTCATACAGGATTTGGTGTCGTATGGTGACGAGCACCAGTGAGCTCGAAAAAAGAATCGTCGTGTTCGTTGCCGTTGCTGTTGTCGTTGTCGTTGATTTCGTTGGGGAGAATGATTTTGTTGTGAAGAAGACGCGGGCAGCGTTCCAGTTCAAGTCTTGTTCTGAGGGCCTTACATAAGGCTTCAAGCTTTGCCATTACCCCGCCTATAAGCATCATTTTGAATCCGGCCAGTCTCGATTTCAATCTGTACTGCTAGGTTTTAGAAATGCAGGCGGCTTCTCCTCTTCCCAGTATCTCTTCGTAGCATGGATTGCAGCAGCCGCGGTTCATCTCCCGAGGCTCTCGTTCAGTCTGATATATGGTTCCCTGATGGCAATATCGTCCTCATCACAGACTGTGTCGCATTCAAGGTCCACAGAGGCCAACTCGAAAGACACTCGGACATATTCCATGACTTGTTTTCCATCCCCCAGCCTCCTGACGAGACCCTCGTAGATGGATGTCCTTGCGTCGAGCTGTATGATCGTCCGTCTGATCTATATCACCTTCTTATCGCCTTGTATGATGGACTGTGAGTATCCCTCCAGGGTCTTGGGGACTCAATGCTCACATCCTATAGCTACTTCGTGAATGACGTAGAAGTCGACTTCGCCGTCGTCTCCTCCGTTCTCCGCCTCTCCACCAAATACTTTATCGAGCATCTCCGCAAACGCTGCATAGCCCGCCTCGCGAGAGACTGGCCCACATCACTCGCCGAATGGGACCGCCGCGAGGACGACCTGACACACACTCTGGGTTACTACAACCCTTCCAAGTTTATCCCTCACCCCATCCTCATCCTTCAACTCGCTTTAGAGCTCAACCTCGACGCCTTTCTCCCCAGTGTATTCTACGACCTCTCGCGCTACAGCCCCAGCAAAGTCTTCGCAGGCACCCGCGGTCCGCCGCCCATCTTCTCCACCGAGGGCGACCCGCGCGGCCAGCGTGTCCGCCTCTCAAACAAACACCTCTGCCAGACCTTCGTAGGCCGCGAATGTGCGCAGACGTACATACACACCTTCCTCGAGGTCGAACTTCGCGCCCGCCCATCGGCGTACTGTCTGAATGCGGGAAGGTCGAATGCCGTGCATTGTTCAGAGTCATTCTACTTCATACACCTCAACACCTTGCGTTCCGTCGGCGGGATTGCGGTAGGGCGTGACGCGGATCCACTGTTCACGCTTCTGCAGGCCCTGGAGATGTTGGAGAGGACGGACTTTTCTGATGGTGTGAGCGAGGGTGGCTTGAAACTATGCCTCATGTGCAAGGCTGACTTTGCGGAGGTCGTCAAGAAGGCTAGGCTGGGCGTGTGGGAGCTGATTCCGGAGTGGTTTGGCCTGCGGAGGCAAACATCTGTGGAGGATATGGACTAGATTTATTTGTGGTATTTATCGTGGTATTATCTGGGGATTCGCAATGTACAGTTATCTCAGCACGCGCTCGGTTCTTGAGCTGTTGTACCCAAGGGACTTGCATCCAAGTTAGTGATACGCCGTTAAAACGAACAGACACGAAAAGCGATGAATTATGATAGATAGTGACATGCAATAGGATGGGTGATATACAACGAGCGACCACGTTTATTCCTCGCCAATTTTTGGAGCGAGATAGTACTTGATCTCGCCTTGCCCGAACTTGTAAGATACCTAACCGCACACCAACTTTGTCAATAAAAACCAACCAGCAGCAAAAACGACAGACGTACAAGAAGTGGCACATCGTTGCTCATCATGAGCTGTACCGTGTTCGATAATGTTGAGCTCTTCGAGAAGTTGACAAGGTATTTCAAGCTGAACGTTAACGACACATGCTGGTTCATCTCAATCAGCACACCTCCGTCTGCGGAAGTCTCGTCCGACTTCTTCGCTTTCTTGGTAGGCTTGCCGTTGGTCTTGGATGCTCATCAATGAGTGCAATAATAATGGTGATGAAGATGATATACCTTTGCGGGCGCTTTCTTCCGCTTCTTGCTACTTTTCTCCTCTTCTTCCTCGTCATCTTGCTCCTCCTCACCTTCATCATCCGACTTAGCTTTGAATTCCTCATTCCCATCCTCTTCATCGGCATCCATTTCGACATCCTCTTTCACCTCTTTCTTCACCTTCTCTTTTTTGATCTTCTTCTTGCTACTACCACTCTCTTCATCGTCGTCATCATCATTGTCGTCATCATCCTCCTTGGGTGCCTCGTCCTCCTTGCCATAGTTAGCATACTTCTCCCGGGCAGCCTCCGTTTGCTTCAACAATATGCTACCATTCGCAGCCTCGCCTTCACTCGCAAAGCGCACGCCCTCCTTCGAAATCTCGATTCGCACAGACTCGCCCAATTGTGACAAGTCTCGAACTATTCTCGTGAATTCGGACGCGGGCATGGTAACGCGTGCATCATATTCTGTGTCTGGAATACCAAGAGTCTCGGCATCGATATCCATGAGCTTCATATCATACTCCGCGATTCGATCAGAATCTTGTGTCGTAAATATGCATGATGAGCGAGAGAGCACGCTGAAATATCGCAGAAAGGACCCACTTCTTGCCTCATAGACGAGGTTCAGAATGTCAGCATCGTCGCTCGCCTTGATGACACATATGTCATCATCCTTGGCGCACTTGAGGACTTTGGTGAGGGAGGCGAGATTGACACCAAGTGGCATTGGACGGTCACAGCGATACTTTTTGAAACCTGTCGCCTCGAGCTTGACAGCAACGAGGGCCACATGAGAGTTGTCCATTGCTTGAAGATTCTAAAGGACGTCATGGCAATGAAACACATCTTCTCCTCCAGTCAAAAACAAGACTCACGATTCCTTCTTCATTGCACTCAAAGTTGGCGTCTGTCACCAGCTCTTTAATGGCTGCAATTATAAGAACCGTGACGAGCTTCAAGAAACTGGCAGCTTACAGTCTAGCAGGCGCTTGAGAAGGGCCGCTTCTTGAAGTCTTGCTTCTAACATGATGAGGGGGGGAGAGAAAAGGGAGGAGATAGACGCGTCGAAGCACGTCGCGTTGAATGGGACCTTTTCAAGCGGAGACGCTTGAGTCCATGGACCGCGCCTTTACGCGTCGTGTCACATTATGTCACACAACTGGACCTGTCAAAGCGTGCCGAGCCGGCATGAACCTTCAGGGAATCAGGGTCGTGAACACGACCCAAGTACAGTACTTGTGAGTCGTTGACCAACGCTATTAGATCTGTATTTGCTAGCTTGGGGACTCGCTGAGTCGACGACGCTGACAGTGGCTAGAGCCTAGCACTGACTCAAATTGAATTTCAACAAGTGGTCCCCTCCGGACAAACATCATATGCTGTGGCTGATTTTTGGCTTTTTTTGTTCCCCACAAAGCGTCTTCCTCATATAACGGTTGGATACCGTCCGCCACCTCAACACCTCTTATCAGCCCTCTACACCTCCCTCAGCCCTGTTCCAATTACTCTTAACTGACTCGCGTGTGGCCAACCGCCATGACTACTCAACAAGCCAATCTTACGGATCGTAGTAGACTTCGCATGGAGCGGCTCAGGCTTGAAGAGCTAGAGCAGCAACGCTGGGAACAAGATGCACTGGTGATGCCTGAAGTGTGTAACTATGCTCTTTTCAGCGGCGCATCTCACAGCTCACTGTTCACCAAGGCTCTCAATCAAGCTTTGCTAATGTCATTTGCGTCTGTCAAGACCGAATTCAGTGACCTTGATGGACTGTCATGGCCACGGTACCCAGTCCCCATTGTTCCCAACCCATGGGTACGTCTTTACGCCGTTCTCCCTTTGTCCGCCTAACTTTCGCACTCTATCAGGCTATAGATGAACCACCCCCCACGCCAAAACAAGCTTATCCCGAGCTCAATGAATTCCCTGATGAGCCAGAATACGCCCAACGACCACAAACACCATCACCTTATGCCGTTTCGTCTTGCACTGGGCTAGCCTCGTTCGCGCCTGGAGAAACCATCCGAGCATCCCGACATACATCCAAAGCATGTCGGTCCCCTTTACAACCTACAAACCAGTTTACTGGCATGCAAATCCCAGACTCCCACGCTTCAAGATGCTCTGAATACGCAAGACCCATGTCGTCTTCACCACCCACGCTCTTTCACATGTCGCCCAGCGCACAAGGCGATGCTCGCTATGCGCTCCGCCAACTCCCTTCATTTGACGTACCTATGCAGACGCGGATTTCCATTCCTTCAAAACACCGCAGACCTAATCCATGACAATTTATGGTTGCATTTTAGCACTGACAGTTCACAATTACGCCGCCTCTTTTTTTCTTTTTCATACGTTGACGGAAAATGCTTTGTATCCATACTACTGTAGCTGTAATTTTTTAGAAGGTCCGTTGGGCTACCTTATTATATCGTTTTGCAATTTGAAGTTCAGGCGTTTCGGATCTACATAGAATTTACGGGAGTCTACTAGGGCGTATCTTTGTTATCATCGGGTCTCGAGAATCCACATGGCACATTGAGCGCACTGCCGCAGCTCGGTGTAACTGGTCATGGAGAATGATAATTCCGACACAGCCCTGGGCAGCGCTTTGTGAGCGACTATAGTCTGTATTGCTCAGCTTGACAAATTCTTGAATTCACTGACCATTAGGCTAGGCTATTAATGTCTAGTCCATCTGCCATACTCTCGACAAATGTTTATTGCGCTAGCATGTCCAACGTTCAGATTCTAGCCCCGGCTAGACCCACATAATTGCTTAGTGCATGATGTACATTAGACTCTGGGAGGAGGGTGAGTCATGCAAATTCTCTCATATACGACATTTATTATTGCCAGTGCAATCTGACACCGAGCGACACGTCCTACGAACAAATAATTCCTCCACGACCTAAGGTGGGGTCACAAAGCAGACATACGAACAAGATGGTAAAGGCCCGGGATCACATGTAAAAAAATATCATCAGAAATGAGTGGAGTCTGCACGATGTGTCTCAGCTCACAAACAGTGAAGAGCAATGGACACGCCTTCAGTCCCGTGGCCAAGTGCGTCGCGAAGCTATGGCATTTATATGATGATGCACGAGTCGTCCGACTTTAGTCAAAGAAGCAACCATCTTATTTCGCATATTCATTTGGCGGCGAAGGATAACCGAATCGTTGGTCTTGATGTTGCCCTCAGGCTTACCAATCGACAAGCCATTCCTGGTCCTCAGATTCTCATTTTCTCGTTGCAGAGCCCTCCGTTTCTCATTTTCTTCCCTCCAAATCTGATCAAAGAGACGCAGGAGATCCTTGACGCCCTCCCAAGAGAGGAAGCACCTGTTTACCTCCGACAGCACATCATTATACCACTCGCGACAGAAAGGACCGTTATTTAATCTCCAGGTCATGTCTACGTCGAGTTTACATCCTGGTGGGCACATGAAACTCAGGAACGCAGCGACAATGGCCGGATCGCGTACTCGTGACGTTCCAACAGACAAGACAGAGAGGGCAGTGAAGGGCTTCAATTGTTGTGTTGTATGGATTTTTTCGACATCCATAAAAAGACCTAGACTCCGCAATTGTGGGCAGTGGCGGGCAAAGGGAACGAGAGCTCGGAGGTCAAGCGTAGAGTCGTGCATGACAAGCGGTTCCTCATTCAGATGTAGATTCTCGAGAGAGGGCCATCGGCGTGCAAGTTCCTCGATCTCCTCCAGAGAAATGTCAACCGGATATTTGTGCACGACCTCGAATATACTGAGATTTTGAAATGCAAACACTGGTCTGAGTATGTCGAAGGTAATCTGTTTTGTGGGGGCAAGCTTGAGATGTCCAGGAACATGCAATAGTTTGATATGCAACCGGGACAGAAAATGGCAATACTCGGAGAGTGTGACAAGAAATGTGTACAGTTCTTTGGGGTTATGTTCAGCGTAGGTGCTGATGTATAGAGATGTGATATTGATGGGCGCAAAGTCTGCCTTCATGAATTGAATAACATTCCCAAGGCGAACAGTCATTTCGAGGCCCTGCAGCATGGAAAAAGCTCCTTGCTCAAGGACGGGAGTAAATGAGCCTGCGCGTGGTTCCTCTCCAGGATCTTCTCCAGGTGCATGCTTGAATTGTATGGTCTTGACATAATTCTTCCGCGAAAGCGCAGAGACAATAGTCGAGGTGAGGTAAAATTCAGGGAAAATAACCTTCTTCAGATCGGGAAGACCTCGAAGAAGCTCCAAAACATCCGCCTCAATCAAATGTACAACATAGCAGACACGGAGGTCGAGTGAGTGGATGTGCGGCATGCGGGCGCAAGCATCGACAAAGAATGATGATTTGACCGTGTGGCTGAGAGGAGGCGCAGATATGACAATGTGTCTCACACGTGGATGCATGAATAGCGTGGCTCGTTCCATGCACTTGATATCTTCAAAGAGCCACTCCAAAGTATGCAGTTTCGGAAATATCTCCAGTGTGGTCCTCGTCCTGGCCATGTCGTCCAGCAGACAAGAATAGTCTTCTTGTCCCTGACGGTATCTCAAAGTGAGCACGCGATTGGCATACTTTTGAAATCTGGCCCAGTCCTTTAACCCTGGCTGTCTGTCGAAGACCTACGTAGATCACATAAGTTTAGCAAGCGAAATGTAGAGAAAAGATGACGTACGATAGACCATCCCAGTCGCGTTTTTGGTATGGCCTCAGGAGTCTAAGAAGCTGAGGAAGGCTCTTTGGTTCCTCCCAGACGAGGTCCAGAGCAATCTCCGACCATTGCTTACAAACGCACGCATTGATCACATTCCCATCTCTTCCCAATAACACTGTGTGAGGATGCATCATGGATGATGTTCAACTTGAAGTGCGAACGTTCAAGTACTTACAAGTAATAGGGGAATTTTGCAAGTCCAGGGTCGGCCACTGTTGCTCGACCTATTGCGCTTTAGCCACACCGCAGGTAATGTGAAATGATACTATTTGCAGATTCCAAATCTAACATGACTAGGACACATTTTTACAGCCAGACGATTCCTCTACAAGAATCAGTCTGTTCAGAGTAACGCCTCGATGTTATGGAAAAGTGACATCAGGTCGAGAAAGCAGAATATGATCTTGAACCTTTAAGTAGGTCCTAGGAACGCAAAGGATCGAATTTGAATGTTAGTATTATTAGGGTTGCAAGAGCTCCTCAGCCCACTCAGTGGTTTGGTCAATGACGGGTGACCGACCAGCAATTAAAATGAAGTTTAGAAAAGACCAAGGTATGCACAATGTATGCATACGATTCAGAGAACTCACAATTATAATCGTGAAATTCTTCGAAGTTCTCAGCCATGAATTCATCACCGTAACATATACTTAATTTCTCCATGACGATGCCATTCGTGTGTTCAGTTCACCTCTATGGGGGTAGTGAATGGGTGTTGGCTGCCGATGAGCGATATCCTGACACGACCGAGGCTCATTTTTGCAAGCAATAAATAATTATGACACCTGGTCAACGTACAGCTTGTACAACTTGAAGCAGGAAGGTAACAGATCAAATGTAAAACGTATGGGTATAATCTGCAAAACGTCTCAGCTGACAAGTAGTGAATAGCCAAACCAAGTGAATGGTAATTATACAATAATGCACGAATCGTCGGCCTTGATGTTAACTTTATCCATCAACAAGCGATTCCTGGTCCTTAGGTCCTCGACTTCTTCTTGTAGAGCCTTCGATTTCTCCCTTTCCTCCCTCCGAAGCTGAATGAGAACAGGTAACAGATCCCTTACAGTATCCCAAGGAGTGAAACGAGTATTTATCTCCGACAGCACACCACCTTCCAGTGAGCGACATGAATGGCTGCCATATGCTGTCCAGGTTATGCCTATCTCAAGTTCGCATCCTGGTGGGCACAGGTGGCTCAGGAACGCGGCGATGGTGTCCGGGTCGCGTGCTTGAGACGTTCCAACAGATAAGATAGAGAGAGCAGTGAAAGGCTTCAATTCTTGCGTTGGATGGATTTTTACAGTAGTGGCATCCATAAAAAGAGCTAACCGATGCAGCTTTGGGCAGTGGCGGGCGAAAGGGATGAGAGCCCGGAGGTCAAGTGTAAAGTCGAACATAACAAGCGGTTCCTCATTCAGAGATAGACTCTCGAGGGAGGGCCACCGGCTTGCAAGTTCCTCGATCTCCCCCAAAGTAATATTAACTGGGTATTTGTGCATGACCTCGAACGTAGTGAGGTTCGGGAGCGAAAGTACTGGTCTGAGTGTGTCGAACGTGATTTGTTTTGCAGGGATGAGCGTCAGTGGTCCACGAACATGCAATAGTTTGATGTACAACTGGGAAAGAAGACAGCAGTTTTCTGAGAGTGCGACGAGCAACGTGTGCACTTGTTCGGGCTCGTGTTCAATGTAGGTGCTGAGGTAGAGGGATGTGATATTAATGGGTGCGAAGTCTGCATTCATGAATCGAGTAACATCTCCCAGGCGAGCAGTAATGGCTAGGTCCCATAGCATGGGAAAAGCTCCTTGTTCAAGGACGGGCGCAAACGAGACTACATCTTTTTCCTCGCCGAATCCTTGCTCAGGTCCATGCTCGAATTGCACGATGTTGATGTGTTCCATCCGCGAAAGCTCTGAGAGGATATTCGACGTGAAATAAAACTCGGGGAAAATGACCTTTTTCAGATGTGGAAGATTTCGAAGAAGCTCCAGGATGTCTGCCTCGATAACACTCGCGGCGTAGGGAACGCGGAGGTCGATTGTGTGGAGGTGTGGCATGCGGGCGTAGATGTCGACAAAAAATGAAGATTTAATTGATAGTTGGAGAGGCGGCGCGGATATGATAAGGTGCCTCACGCGTTGATGCATGAATAGCGTGGCTCGTTCCATGCAGTAAATATCTTCAAAGAGCCACTCCAGTGTATGCAGATTTGGAAGCATCTCCAGCTTCGTCCTCGTCCTAGCCATATCGTCTAGCATACTGGAATAGTCTTCCATTCCCTGCTGGTATCGCAAAGTACGCACACGATTGGCATACTTCTGAAATCTCGCCCAGTCCCTTGAGTCTGGTTGTCCATCGAAATCCTATATGGAACATATCCAGCCCAGGCAAAGATTTAGAGAAAAGATGACGCACAATAGACGCTCCACGTCTTTGGCATGGCCTCAAGAGACTAAGAAGCCGAGGAAGGTCGTTTATCTCCCTCCAAATGAGGTCCAGAGCAATCTCCGACCACTGCTTGCAAACGCACGCGTTGAAGACATTGTCAGCTCTGTCCATGAAGCTGAGGATATTTTGCAACAGCTCTGGAATGAATAGCACTCTGTGAGGCTGCATGACAGACATTAGGGAGTATCGTTAGAGTTATGCGTTCAAATACTTGGTGCAGGGTCTGGCCTTGTCCCACATCTATCTCGGCAAATCCCGCCGAAATGAATCTCATCCTTTGAAGATTACGACTTCAATGGTATAAGTTATAACGTTGCCACTAGACACAGATGACAGACAGCAAGGCTGTCTCTGCTTTTTCTGCGTCGGGGGAGGATGCGATAACCCGAACCATAGAGTTTAATGACCCATTTACGCAAGACATCGTCCCCTCTGATCTCGTCGAAACCTACGAGATAGAACGAACAGTAGCTGCGATCGTGGAGGGAAACTTCAAACGAGTAAGACTGATTCCTCTTACTTCGCGCATACTGACACTAGCTGATACTAGTATAGATAGCACTCCAATTTCCTGATGAACTCCTGCGTCACTCCGTCCCAATCTACCGTTTACTCAAGGATAAGGCTGGAGAAGGCCATGATATCTACGTGTTAGCGGACACCTCCTACGGAAGGTTAGTTACTGGTCAGTCTAGAGTATCTTCTGACTACCTCTGAACTGCAGCTGCTGTGTGGACGAAGTTGCCGCACAACACGTTGATGCCGATCTAATTGTGCATTACGGTCACGCTTGTCTAAGCCAGTGCGTACCCGAGACACCATGATTCCAACGCCTGTGACATTCTGCTATAGACCTTCTAGGCTTCCCGTAATCTATATATTTGGAAACAAGCCTATTGATGTGACTGATTGCATCGACCAACTCGGGAAATGTTTAACTACTAAATTTCAGCAAGACACAAACAGTGATAATGACAACAGACCAACTATTTTACTTCGCTATGACGTAGGATATTCATATTGTGCAGGTGAGTTCGCTTTGGTGCCGCCGTACGACGTTAACTTACCAGTAACGCAGACGTGATTACTCATGGGTTGGAGAGTAGACTGCAGTTCCTGAATACTAGGGTCTCGCATCACCCACTTCCAACAAGACTTGATCCCAAGATCGATTCACAAAGTCCCCAGACCTCGGAGCAGACTGGTGCGGAGACCGATGAAGATAGATACTCGAATATTACCATCGCATATATTGGTGGCGAGAGCCTCAACCTTACAAATTTATTGATGACCCACTCTAGTTGCGAGGTAAATTCACATCTCGTGATTTAACATCGGCATTTTACGA